>NCQT01071711.1:12624-26482 GCA_002740465.1 Stenocereus thurberi
CCCATCTCATCCTCCCAAATCCTACAAAATTAAGTTGGAAAGAGAAGTGAAGAAAGCCTCCAGAAGAGCGAAATACGGGTAGAAGGTGCCACTAGCAAGAGGAAGCTCTAAATTGCCTTGCTACCGAAGTGAAACCCTTATCCTTCATTCGTAGCTAAGATCTTACAGATGAAGCTCCAAAAGAGCCTATCACCAAGGCCCTATTACCCATCATATCCATCTTGGAAGAAAACGTCCAAGAAGATGATCAAGCCGTGCATGACACCTCTCTCAGGTACATTGATTTTGAGTTATCTTATGATGATTATTTTAGGGTCTTCAACAAGCTCGTTAGGTCTAGGAGGGCTACTCATTACTTTGATTTTATCCCTACGATCTTTAATAACTCCTATATATTCAAGAATGTGGTGTTCTTAGAACCTTGTATATTTAAACCGAAGGTCATAACAAGTGTGCAAGGTTGGTATTGTTGGACTTTAACCAAAAGGATTTAAAGCCAAATAATTCTTCACTTATAGAGTTTGATACATATCAACTCCTCTTGGCCTTGCACTGGGGTACGAGGATGGTCCCATCTGCTCCAAGAGTCACTTATCACCAAATTCCAAGACGCAAGCACACTTTGTCATGGTATTTCACCAATTCAATCGGTGATTGTGTTTAGTATCGGAATATGCAAATATTTTTTGTATATGTTTGCATTTGAAATCCCTAAAGTGTTGAAAATCTTGTTATAGTAGTGTAGATCTTTACCTGATAAACTTACTAAATTTGCATGAAGTTTAGATCCTACCTAATCTAGCAAAATAATTGCAATTCTACATTTTGCTGACTCCTTAAGACGTCCACTTTATCCCCATTTGATAAAATTTAGCATAAGATTTAAATTTTAGGGAAATAGCCAAAATAGGAGGAGTGTGTACCAAAATCTAATTTTGTAGCAATCTGAATTTTATCCATATTTGACGTGGGTAGAGTTGTATTCCTTGGAATTGGTCAACATGGAATGAATCTAAACCCATGAAAGAAGAGGTTCCTAGTGGCATCACCTAATTAGTGTTGTAGAGCCTTCTAGAAGCTTTGTAGAATGTGTGAGATAACCCTGGAAATTACAACTCACCATGTTTGTTATCATATTAAAATTTTGACTTAATTTTCTAGGATAATTCATTGGACCCTTATTGGTCTACTTTTCCCTCTAATGTANNNNCTTGTCCCCTCATTTTTTATCATCCAAAGAGCCCTCCTCTTAATGTAAACTTAGATTTATCAAATGAATGAATTAAAGGGCTAGAGGCCATTTTCTCCCTCAAAAATCTCTTAATGGTTACCTCTATTTCGGAGTGACTGTTAGATTTAAACATGTAAGGACACAAGAGGGGGTGAATTGTGTCTACTGATTTCTCGAATTGTCTCAGAAATACTCATAAGAACAGTTTGAAGTGCGTGTTTCCAGTGAGACAGAAATAAAACTTCTTTCAGAACACTCATGAGAACTGAATGGAATGCGTGTTCTATATGAAACAGAAGTGAAAGTAATTTCGGAAATAATAAAGAAGACACAATATTTTTACATGGAAAACCACCTCTGCCCAAGGGAGGTGTAAAAACCATGACCTACTTCAATAGGATTTCAATAAATACTTTCACTAACAAGGGCCAAGTTCGTTACACTATGTAACACGCGTGACAATGTCACACATGTAACTTAGTCTCCCCCAGCACTCTAGTTACAAACACACATCCAAGTTCTCTCAAGACTTGGACAAGCTCACATGGACAACACGTCCACCGTCTCTTAAGAGACCACGTCTAACTTGGACAAATATTCACGGACACAATGTCCACATGTCCCCTAAGAGACCATGTCCAATAACTTGGACAACCTCTAATCACGATTATGGAAAAGAGATAAAAACACCTTACTTGAAAGCTTCTAAATAAGTTAAGTGTAAGGTACCATACAACTCCTATTACGCCAATAATGAAGACTCGATTAAGCGCACAGTTTGACAGTTTTTCTCACATAAAAATTCAAACTCAGAAAAGCAATTCTAGCATTTGATCAATCGTGAAAACCGTTGAAAAACCTTGTTTGAAGAGATGACAAGTGAGTGCTTATATACCCACGAAAAAGCAAGGATTTAATTTCCATAACAACTCTAAAAATACTCAGTATCTTAAGAGGAATTAACTCCTTCAAGAATTTATCTTTTTAGAAAATCATATCTTTTAAGGATAAGATAAAATGTTTTGAAAAATCTTTTAGGAGACCAATACTAGGAAAGTACTATTTCTAAAACAAAATATTATCATAAAATCAATCCTAAATATATTAGGAATTTTGAGAGTAGGAAAACTCTTGAAAATCTTTGAAAATCGATTTTTGCGCTCGCTGCTCTTAAAGCACTGCACGCCTGTTTGCTCAATTGTTCGGACCAGTGTTCTGAGTCAGCTTAAATAATTCCTTCAAGGTGAGTGTTAAGTCAACTTCTTCTTTGGCATATTAACAAGAATCTAGACAAATATAACCAGTAATTAGCCCTAAGATTCTAAAGACTCTTGTACTCAGCTGATGATGTGCGCATATATCTACTTTGATGATTTCAGCTTCTTCGACCTGTTCTTTAGAGTGTTTGCAACTTCTGTCGTTTTCAACATACACTTTTATCACATAGCTTCAAACATGATATTTCGAACTGATCTCCAGGATGTTTGCAATCTGTCTTATCACATGATTCTAGCGCTCAACTCAAGCCAAGCATAATTAGCACATTTGGGTTGTAATCATCAAAACCTTATATAAGATTGATTCAACAAATTCCCCCTTTTTGTTAATGACAAACCAAATGACCATCAAAGGTGAGACATAGCAGAGGGCAAAAACATTAGTGCCAAACTTAGTTCAAGAAGCCAATTCACATGAGAGAGAATAACAAGAATAGGAATGCCGCTTAAAATAGGCAGACCAATCAAGGCATGGTCATACTTATCTTCCCCCTTTTGACATCATCGAAAAGGTCGAGGGAACCATCTGCAAAAATTCAGTAGGGATGCATCCACCACCACGGGTAATGAGGGAAATGACTGTGATACACTGAAGTATATGATACAGTAATGATATTGGCCATCCGAGTCACGCATAACAGGTAACACATGCAATAGGCTAAGTTATAGCATAAATGCATATACTATCCAAAAACTTCCATAAACCATTAGTAGGCACATACATAACCAAGTGTTTGAAAAATAGTGTTGGAAACAGGGGAAAGAACAGGTTTAGGTAGAGGAAGGTGGAGGAGGAAATTTGGGCTGTGAGGGTAAGAAAGGCACTCAGCAGATCCTCATGACGCTTTGCATTAAGAGTCTTTTCCTTTGTAAGCGCTTACTTCACTTCAGCTATCTCTCCCTTTAAAGTGATCGAATCTTGCAACAGATTGTCAATGGCAGGGCTAGTGGATGTAGAGGCATCACCGGGAACAGGGTCAAGAGGTGTTTGGAACCCCTGTTCTGAAGGTGCAATGTCGCCGTTTGTAATCTTGAACCCACACCCAATCAATGTACCGTTGCTAGTCTCATCACTAACATGAAGGCCTAGACTCTTTCGCAATAGAATCCCAAGCTTCTTAAACACTGACATCAGCAAGAACCAATACCCCATGTCATGAACCTTGGTTGTGTTGGTAATTCTCCCAATATGGCTAATCATGATTGTGGGCAAGTTAATATCCTCACTTCTATTCAACAAATCAGTGTAGCACCTAGCCATGGGATCAGCAAAGTTGTGTCTGTAACTGTAGGGAACAACATTTGTAATCACAAAGCAAAATAACAACTGATGTAAGGACATCATTTCCCCCTTTCTCACAGACCAAGACACAGTCAGATAAGGCTTTTGGCCAGTCTTTGGGTCAGCGACAATAGCTGTTCTTCACCTAAGATGCTCTTGTCCTCTCTCACATACACATCAAAACCTTCAGAGGACACCTCAAGTAACTCATCTAACTTCTTAGCATCAAACCGCACTTCATGACCATTAACTATACTGGGCACCACTCCATTGGTTACAACACAGTGTGCATAGAGCTTAGCTAAATCTGACACCAAACACCCTCTCTTAGGATCTGTGAACAATTCTAACCATCCTTGGGCTTCTAACATCTCTATAAACACCCCAAGCCCCTCCTCCTGAAAGTATGACACCTTAACTATCTTCCCTCGAACCACAGATTCCTGTAGGAAATTCTCATATCTCTCAACAAGTGTCATATTCTTCCTGACTTTCTTTTTCTTTGGTTCATTAGACTCTTTAACCAGTTCGAACACTTGTTCTTAGGCAACGCATTCATCCTCATCACTATCTTTAGCATCCTTAACAATAAAATCATCACCTATACGTTCAAGATCAAAAACCATGTGATTCCTCAACAAACTTGGCTTCATTCCCCGTTAATTTAGACTCGGCCACAACCGGGTCATATACCACTAACTCCCAACCAGTAACTGGGCGTACTTAGGGTACCATAGCAGGGTTCAAATCAACTGGCTTTAGCTCTAAGCTTTTTAAGAACCCAAAAATAGAGGAATTAATGAAAAAGAAAGTGAGAGAGTATTTTCAATACCAATTGAGGACGCTTGTGGCAATGGTGCCGGTGATTCTTCCTCAAAATTCATCCAATTTCCTCCCCTTTTCCTTGATAATTGGTTCCGTAGTGATCTTGGGTGAGAAGCTTTGCACTTAGAGGATTCTTGACCACCACAAGTTCTTGCCATGGCGAGGATTTGGGAGAATTTGGAGTTGGGGCTTAAGTGGGTTTAAGGAATGAGAGGGAAATCGGGTTCTTTGTGGGGGAGAGAGAGAAGGACAGGTGGGTTATGGAGAGAGAAAGTGAAGGTATATGAGGTGCCCGAAAAGCGAGGGAGTCTTTAGGGGAAGGTTATTTTAACCCTTCTTAAAGAGAGAGAATGTTTTGCATGCAACTCTTCATTAGACACTAGGTAGGGTATAAATTATAGGTTAGGTGCAATGAAAAGTAAATTTTAGTTTCCAACAATCCTTTAACACTGCCACTTGGTCAGCACATGATATAAACAGTTGTCAGGTCTGTTCCTGGAGCCTGTTCTTATTGTTAACCGTTCGGTGTCTCAGGACACTAAGGGCAAAATCATTAGACCTCAACGAGTGTCAGCATGTTACTTTTCACACATATGCCAGTAAAAGCACAAGAATTATATGCATCCATTGGAACAATGTATTTGGCCTAACGACCCTTAACTAGTCAATCATTGGGAGTTAATGAAGCATCCTCAAGCCCTTTTAATCGACCCAATTCAAGCCTATTCCTTTCAAATTGATCTCTACTTAGTTCCTTGATAAAAATATCAGCAATTTGTTTATTAGTGGTATAAAAATTCATTGAAATCAAGCCCTTTTCAGCATTGTCTCTCAAAGAGTGATGATGTATGTTACTATGCTTAGTCTTTCTGTATTGGCATAGGTTTTTGGCAATGTTAGTTGCACTTCTCTTGTCACAAATAATAGGAATACGCCCAGTGTCAATACAAAAGTCCTTGAGTTGTTATCATATCCACAATAATTGAGCACAACAGGAAGCAGCTGCCACATACTTGGCTTCTGCTGTAGACACGGCAACAGAGTGTTGTTTCTTGGTTGCCCAAGAGACCAAACAAGGTCCAAGAAAATGAGTCATACCTGAGGTGTTTTTTTTATCAGCCAAAATTCAGCATGATCAGCACAGCAGGTGAAAATACTCGATCCCTTCCTCTTGATTATAGCCCTGAACCACCAGCCTGGCCTTGTTCTGAGTGGTTGTTCCGAACTCATCCAATTTGTCCTTAAACACCCACTTGGCATCAATTATTGATATGTCTTTAAGCCGTGGTTCAAGATGCCAACCCTTATTCCTTTCGAACTGATGAAGCCCCTCTTTGCATAGCAATAACCCAGTCAGAATCATTATCCACCATGGAGTTTTGAGTGAGCGATAGGTCTTTTCTTACAAGACCATTTTTGAACTCTTCATCCTGTATATCATGCTCAATCAAGGGGTTAGTTTCATCAAACAATACATGCACATTATTGTGTTGCTTCCCCCTCAACGCAACATCTCAGTAATGATATTGGTAATCAAGAATTGATCAAAAGAAAACCCAACATAATTATCTCTAGCACACAATTGAGACACACTTAGCAAATTATGTTGTAAGTCATCAACCAAGTACACATTACTAATAGAGTAAGAGAGCGATTTACCTATCTTACCTACATCGATAATGTTTCGACTTGCTGTTTCTAATTGCCACTCTCCCTCCGTCGAAGGCTGTAAGTGAGAGGAAGTTTAATCTATCTCTAGTCATGTGTCTCGAGCAACCACTATCCAAGAACCATAGTCAGTTGCCTCCTCTCACTTTAGCCTATAAAACAGCTAAGTGTTTTTCTTGCGAACCCAAATCTACTTGGGTCCCATTCTTTTCTTTGTCATAGAATTTAACTCATCTTTTCTAATCCATATTTGTTTAACATACAATGAGTTTCTTTCCATGACCCTTTTTCTCAAGAGACAAGTGTACCAATAATGACCAGTCTTTCCATAGTGAAAACAGGGGATATTTTCTTTAAGTCCAACATACTTCTTGTTTACTGGCTTAGTGACAGGTCTATTTACAAATCCTAGACCCCTTTTATCTCTGCTATGGTGAGTGTTTAGCCAATTAAGCGCTTCTAAGGAACTGTTCCAGCGCCTGTTCTGAACAAGGACAGACTCATCCTTATGACTTCTAAGGAACAGTTCTAGCGCCTGTTCTGAACATAGTCAGATACAGTCTTATGAGCCTTTTCAAGCAGTTTGTTATTTTCACTCACCAAGGATTCTAGCCAAAATTTCAGGTCTAGGGACTCATTTTCCAGTCTTATAAGATCAGAGTTAAACTCTTTCTCTCTTGTGTTTATGAGGTCCTTAAGTGCATTAAGGTCATTACCTAAGGCACGAGTGTTTCCTTCTGCTTCAAATTGTTCACACTTGAGAATTTCATTCACACGTTCAAGTTCTTTTAGTGTGTCAAGATCCTTGCTTAAGGCAAAAGCTTTTTCATCCTTTTTAGACGTGAGAATCTCATTTGCTTGCTCAAGTTTTTGTGGTTTTTTCAACCATTTGGATATCCCCTTTTAACTTGGAACAAGTATCTTTAAGCATACATTTCTCAGTGCTGATTGCCTCACATTCATCCATTAAAGAAAATACTAATTTTAGAATTTTCCTTTTGTTGAAACCACTTACCTTTTCCTTGAATTGAGACATGGTTTCATCCGATTCTGAATCAGCTTCGGACTCGCTTCTGGCCATGAATACTAGTGCTTCAGCTTCATCTTATATCCTCTTCTTTTGAAGTTTCACCCCATGCTGCCACCATTGCTTTAGTATATCGCCTGGCAAAACCACTCAGCTATGGTTTCTTTTCTCGGTTTCGGAACTGTTCTGACGCCTATTCTTCTTTCTGCATGGGGCAATATTTCACAATGTGGTCGAGCTTTTCACATCTGAAACATCCAGAGGTCTGATCATGATCGCTGCTTCTTGTCTTGCTAGTACTTCCCTTCTAGAAGTTCCCTTTAGCCTTCTTGACGAATTTCTTAAACGTCCCGGTTATTATGGCCATTACTTCATCATCCAAATCAGAATCATTACTTTCCACTACCTTTAAAGTAAGGCCTTGGGCTTTCCTTGTTTCTTCCTTCACCTGGGAGTTCTTCCTCAATTCATATGTCTGGAGATTCCCTATGAGCTCATCCAAAGAAATCTCATCCATCTTCTTTGCTTCTTGGATTGCAGTGGCCTTTGATTCCCATGAATGGGGTAAAATTCGTAGGATCTTCCCAACCAACTCTTCAGCGGTAAAGGATTTTCCCAATGATTTTAACTCATTAGTAATATAGGTGAATCGAGTATACATGTCCATGATTGTTTCTTCATCACTCATCTCGAATAGCTCATATTTCCACACCAGCAGCTCGATCCTGGATTACTTGACTTGATTGGTTCTTCTATGAGCTACTTGAAGGGCAATCCATATCTCTTTTGCGGATTCACACTTTGAGATGCAAGTGTGCTCGCTAGGTTCGAGTCCAAAATATAGCCGCTTATTGGCTTTGGTGTTATTCTCCATCTTTCTAAAACCATCTGAGTTAAATTCCTTTGGCTCCTTAGGAACAGTCTTCCCATCAGTTGTGACTTTTATTGGAATGTAAGGACCATTCACAATGAGCATCCACAACTCATAATCCTCATCTTGGATATAGTTCTCCATTTGATTGTTCCACTAATTGTAGTGTTGCCTATTAAAGTATAGAGGACGAGTCACAGATTGAACCTCCAAGATTCCTTGTGATGCACCCATCTTTTTAGGATCTCTCAAGGTGTTAACCTGGGTGTGAGAACTCTGCTCTAACACTAATTGTTAGATTTAAACACACAAGGACACAAGAGGGGGGTGAATTGTATCTACCGATTTTTCGAATTGTTTCAGAAACACTTATGAGAACAGTTTGAAGCGCGTGTTTCCTGTGGGACAGAAACAAAACTTCTTTCAAAACACTCGTGAGAACTGATTGGAATGCGTGTTCTCTATGAAACAGAAGCGAAAGTAATTGTAAAAATAATAAAGAAGGGACAATATTTTTACATAGAAAACCACCTCTAGCCCAATAGAGGAGTAAAAACCACGACCTACCTCAGTAGGATTTCAACAAACACTTTCACTAACACGGGCCAAGTTCGTTACACTGTGTAACACATGTGACAATATCATACACGTAACTTAGTCTCCCCCAAGACTCTAGTTACAAACACACATCCAAGTTCTGTCAAGACCTGGACAAGCTCATACGGACAACACGTCCACTGTCTCCTAAGAGACCACGTCCAACTTGGACAAATATTCACGGACACAATGTCCACACGTCCCCTAAAAGATCACGTCCAACAACTTGGACAACCTCTAATCATGATGATGGAAAAGAGATAAAAACACCTTACTTGAATGCTTCTAAATAAGCTGAGTGTAAGGTGCCATACAGCTCCTACTATGCCGATAATGAAAACTCGATTAAGTGCACACTTTGAAGGTTTTTCTCACATAAAAATTCAAACTCAGAAAAGCAATTCTAGCACTTAATCAATCGTGAAAACCCTTGAAAAACCTTGCTTGAAGAGATGAGAAGCGAGTGCTTATATACCCATAAAAAAGAAAGGGTTTAATTTCCATAATAACTCTGGAAATACTCAGTATCTTAAAAGGAATTAAATCCTTCAAGAATTTATCTTTTTAGAAAATTACATCTTTTAAGGATAAGATAAAATCTTTTGAAAAATCTTTTAGGAGACCAATATTATTTAGGAAAGTACTCTTTCTAAAACACAATATTATTAGAAAATCAATCCTAAATGTATTAGGAATTTTGGCAGTAGGAAAACTCTTGAAAATCTTTGAAAATCGATTTTAGCACTCGCTGCCCTTAGAGCACTGCAGGCCTGTTTACTCAATTATTCCGAGTAGTGTTCTAAGTCAGCTTAAATAATTCCTTCAAGGTGAGTGTTAAATCAACTTCTTCTTTGGCATATTAACAAGAATCTATACAAATATAACCAATAATTAGCCTTAAGATTCTAAAGGCTCTTGTACCTTGCTGATGATGTGCATATATATTTACTTTGATGATTTTAGCTTCTTCAACCTGTTCTTCAGAGTGTTTGTAACTTCTGTCGCTTTCAACATGTACTTTTATCACATAGCTTCAAACATGATATTTCAAACTAATCTCCAGGATATTTGCAATCTGTCTTACCACATGATTCTAGCGCTCAACTCAAGCCAAATATAATTAGTACATTTGGGTTGCAATCATCAAAATCTTATATAATATTGATTCAATAGTGATGATTTGCAATCCTTCCTTATAGATTTAATCTTGGTGACTTAAGCTTTTGGGAGGGAGATTTTGTGAAAAGTGTTTAGCCTCTATAGGGTTCTGATCTTTGGACATAAATATCACAATCTCATTGATTATTTGAGATTGAATCCAAAGAAGAGGTTGCCTTGGTGTTTGATTGTTTGGCGTTGCTAAGGTTGGTAGCTATGAGGATTCATGCTCATCAAGTTAGTGCCCGAGCTAGATCTATTCCTGGGCATTTGCTAAATTAAAACTTTTGTCTTCATTGATTCAATCAAATGCCCTCACCATCTTCCCGATTTCATCTTAAAAAAATCTGTACTTTAACTCTTCAGAATTTTCATACGTCTATCCACCTTCATTTACCATTATAATCCAATAAAGAACACCTAAAATAGCCTAAACATAATTCCTAACCCAAACAAAACCCTAAAACTCTACAAAAAAAGCTTCAAAAAAAGCTTAAAAAATAAAAAATAAAAATTGGGACAGTGCCCACCATGGTTTAGCTATGACAAACATCACGGTTAGACTATGGTATGTACCTCATATGGCAGTCCCCTCTCCCCTCTGTGCTCATTTTTTTTACTCTCGCCGTCCCTTGTGGAACTCCTTATGATCCCTGGTCCCTAAGTTTCATCTTATACCCTCATTCCCAGCTTTATCATGGCTAATGAAGATGATCTCTCTCATTCTAGGGACATTCAACTTGAACGAGTCTATGAAATTAGAAGAGATAAAATCATCCTTGAGCTTCAAGGATAAGTGAGAAGATGTATAAGGATGTTATATCAAGTAAAGGGCCCATTTCCCACCAGATAGCGAAGCTATCACCATCGAGAGTTTGATTTTACCGCGTGATAGTGCCTACTTATCCAATCATGAAGATTATGATGATAAGGATAGCGGTGCTAGAAAAAAAAGATATCCCAGGGATGACCTAAGGGATTTCAAGATTGAGGCACTAGAGTTTGATGTCAACCTCAATAAGGAAAACTACGTAGATTGTGCTTAATCTACGCAGATGATATTTGAGCTTAAGGAGTATAATAATGATGAGACTCTCAAATTAGCCATTCTCAAGATGAAAGGGTATGCCTCCTTATGGTATGACAACTTGAAGAGGAATAGAGTAGGGAAAGCTATGCCAAAGATCAAGATAGGGCCCCTCATAAAGCACGTGAAAAAAAACGCTCCTACCACCATTTTATAAGTAGTAGCTCATCTTGATTATATTTATCCTAAACATCATAATTCATTTTTCTAGAATACTTTTGTAAGCCTCCTATTAGCCCACTTAACCCACTAGGTATAGCTAATTCCCCGTCTGATTGGGTATTTATAGACCCAATAATCTCCATGGATTTAGACTTGATGAATGATATAAGAAATTGAAGCTTGGTGCTTACTCAAAATCTCAAAATCTTTATCTCTCTAAAGATGGTGGTTGATAATTTGTTATCATAGTTTATAAAAGTAAACATTATGTTAAATATATGATATGTATATTTTTATTAGAGACATATTCATATCAAAATACTATTCTGAAATAGTATTACTACTAACTTTTCTAAAATAAGTATACTGCAGGTTCAAGATTAAGATCTACGATAAAATGTTTACAGTCAATATTTAACGAGTGAAACCAATTATGCAATGCAAAGACACCACTAATGGGGTCCTCTTCATACAATTAGCTATTTTTGTTCCTTTCTTTTCCACGAATATCAAAATAAAATCAACCTATTTTTCCTCCCAAACACCCAAACTCATCACCTTCAATCTTCTTTCTCCTACACGTCTCTACGTTCATTTGCTGATATAAAGATCATTGGGTATTAATTTAAAATGCTCCAGATTAACTAGTTGAAAATGCATCTGATCAGTTAACACTGTGTCAATCCTATGAAATGGCCCCCATATAACATTACATCATCGCCTCGATGAAATTGTTCTTGAAATTGTTATCTAGTTATCATATGGTTAGATCCCAATATTATCTTCTATCACTATTTTTAGATGCTATTAATATGTTTGTTTGATGTTTCTAGTAACTAAATTAGGTTAATTAATTTATTTTCAAGCTAAGTGGTCCGATCTAAGTTTTAGTCAAATATATTTCGTTGTAACCATACAACACCGCTCTAACCATTTTTCTAGCACTTTCAAACTTCGTTTCTTAAAGAATTCATCTCATGTGAGACTTTTTGCAAGTAGAGATTTATCCTCATGAGAGGCTATCTTCTATTTTGGGAATTCTTTACTTCTCTTGGTTCGTCTTTCGAAATATTGGTCTTAAACATCTATGGATTTCTCGCCTTTATTTGGTCAAATAAAATTCAATATTGATCATTTGGTATCAAAGTAAAAATTCCTCATGTTGATAAGCATGAAATCCATCCATCTTGTGATTAATTTACTTGGATTTTAATTCTTCTTTACCACCATTTTACATTCATTTTCCCACTCTAAATCTCTTATCCAATCCACAAAGAACCCTTAAATAGCCTAAACCCAGCTCTTAAACCAAACATAACCCAAACTCTATAAGAAGGCCTTCATAAACAATCCATAAAATACATGGGACAGTCATCTCCATGGACTGATCGTTGTGAACCACACAGACCATGGCAGCCTTTGTCAATTTATTTTTTTTTTAATTTTAGAGGCCACCATGACCCCTCCATAGTATCCCCCATGCTCCATGGTCCCTATTCTTGTTTAACTCTTTCACTTCTTTTCACCTTTTTATAAACCATAATCGATGAGGGAGATCCTTGTCACTCCTCGAGCATTCCTTTTAAGCANNCCCATGAAATAGGTAGGGCCCTTATAGCGCTTCAAGAGCAAATGGGGATGCTCATCCAAGAGGTTGCACAAGTAAGAAAATCCACACCACAAAACCCTTGCCGACGATGCTACGATGCTTGCGCTATTGACATGGAATACTCTTCCTTCCTTGAAGACTCTGATGAAAAGGACGGAAGACCAAGAAGAAGGCATCCAAGGGATGAGCTTTGGGAACTCAAAATTGAGGCTTTGAAATTTGATAGAAAACTTAACCTCGGGAACTATTTCGATTGGGTTCCAGCCTCTGAGGGGATCTTTGAACTCAAATATTGTAATGATAAGAAGATCTTTAAGTTTACCATTCTTTAGTTGAAAGCTATGCTTTGTTATGGTATGAACAATTCAACAAGAATAGGGCTAGAGAATCCCAATAAAAAATCAAGACTTCTTCCAAGCTCAAGAAGTACATGGACAAGATATTTTTACCCACTCTTACAAATAAGAACTCTACGTTAAGATTACCTCTCTCAACCAAGAGAATCTAAAGGTATAACAGTACATTAGGGAGTTTTAATAAATCTAAATAAGGATTGGCTTAGATGAAGAACTCGAACTTAAGATTGCTAGGTTCATTAAAGGATTAACTCCTAATATTACTGACATAGTGGATCTACAACATTACTTATCCTTTACTGATGTGTGCCACCTAGCTAACAAGGTTGAGAAGCAACTTTAGGGTCAAACACCCTTTCAAACCACTTCCTCTATTTGCCCTTCGAGTACCTCGCAAGGGTTACTTCACCCCTAACATAGCTATCACAACCCCTACACCCATCAAAACCCTTGACAGGGGTAAAGCATTACTAACGAGTTGCCAAAGAGATTCGAGGGTAAAAAGTCTCTCAAATGTCATGGTTATCGCCAATTCCAAGCAGATTTTCCTAACTAAGGGACTTTCACCATTAGAGAGGTGGAAGAAATTTAAGCTACTGAAGAAGCTATTGGTGAAGAGTAAGTAGAGAATGAGGATCAAACTTTGATCACTCCAGATATGGGAGAACTCATAGTGGTTTGAAAAGCACTCCATGTCCGCATAGCTTC
>NCQT01071714.1:38529-50756 GCA_002740465.1 Stenocereus thurberi
TTTGGAAAAGACAATGATATCATCGATATAAACTAAACAACAGTGTTTAAGATCTTTGAGGATGTTATCCATTCTTCTTTGAAATATTTGAGGTGCATTTTTAAGACCGAATGGCATTACTATCCATTCATAATGTTCTTGTCATGCACTAAATGCAGTTAAAGGAATACTTTTCTTATCCATTTTAATCTGCCAATAACCACTTTTGGAATCCATTTTTGAGAACCAAGATGCTCCTTGAATTCTATTGAAAAGGACAGTTTTGTTAGAAATATAATACCATCAAAGACAGTATTATCGTTAAGCATTTTGTAATTGATTACCATTCAAGATTTTCTTCTTTTTTCTTCAACATGATTTCTTACCATGAATTAAAGTAGGACTCGTGTGAGGACTCTTGCTATTTTTAATTAATCCTTTATCCAAAAGCTCTTTGATTTGTTTACTAAATTCTTGAATGTCCTGGTATGTATATACCATTTGTTTAATTCGGATAATAGTGTTGGGATTTAATAAAGTAATCTTAACAAATGTTCCCAAAATTTTAGAGGATTGTCAGAGTAGAATTCTTTACATCATTTTTCTTATTGTTCAACAATTTGTTCTTTAATAGATGACTCAAGTAATGAAATTGTTAATGCTGCTTCACATTGTGCTAGTACTACCTTCTCACCAAGCTGGCTGCGTGTAAATTGAATTTTCTGATGAGTATAAGTTTTGCTTAATTTTTCAATAGGGACTGAGTAACCATTAATTGTGAATATTATCTAATTTATGGTTTGTGTACATAGAGAATATAACCTCTGAAAATTATTTCCAATAATCATGTCATGAGAGGGCTGATCAATAGTCCATAGAACGGGTATAATATATTGAACTCTTCCTAATTCTATGGATAACCCTTCTATTGCCTCATTATGGCTCATAATGCTATTATCAACTATCCTCACTTGTAAAGAATTTTTAGCTCTTTACCACATAAACTCTGAAAATAATGATCTTTTCCTAAAGCATGCAGAACAACCATTATCTATGTAAGCACACAATTCATATTTATTATATTCCTCTAAATATACTTTTATTGGGACGTAGATGCTATTAGGATTTGTATTGATAGCTTCATAGCATATCTCTATAGTCATGTTCTTGACTAATTCATCCTCAAATATTGGTTCACTAATAGTTCTAGTCTTATACCCAATGACCTTTCTATCTAGACTCGTTATTTGATTTATACTAGGTCTTATAGTTTCAAAACTCATTCTACTTATTTCAATGGTCATGCTGACTGTATCATCTTCTTCAAGCTCTTCTTTAGCTGATGAAGATCCTTCTTCTCAATCTGACTTTATACTCATACTTCTTAATAATTGAGGTTTAACGGTGATTTTATCCTCGTCATCAATTTTTATTATATTTTTCTTATTGATCTCTGTAGGATTGGCAAAGCTAGATATCTATGAACGATCGATTTTTATCTCCTGAGGATTGGACTTAATCCTCTAGATCTTTTGCATAGGGGTAGGACTTTCAAATTTTTCTGTCTCTATCATTGTCAACTTAATTTTTGGGTCTATAGTATTATCTAATCTGTAGGTAATTTTCCAAAACATCCTTAAAGGATATCCTTTACTTTTCATGTCCATCCCAACCGTTTTTATCTAAGGGATAGAAAGTTTTTAGCAAATTCATTTTTTAAACTCACATAATATTCTTGTCGGCAATTAAATCCTACTGGTCTATTACATAAATTGGTTTTTGTCCCTATGATAATTTGATTATTAAGTTGGTATACCTAATATCATAGAGTAAAGCGTAAAGATCAATATCCTTACTATAGTAATGTAATGGAGTGATTTGAACTTGGACACTTCTAACATGGATATACATATACTTTCTATCTTTGTTATGCTTAAGAATATTCTCTCAATTAATGAGATTAACTTATCTAACGTCATACTCACAATGCTTTATTTTAAGATCTCCTTCTACCATTTCACATACATATTTGCTTTGTAATTGAAAGATGGATTTTTATCAATTATGTCTTTTTGGATTATGGGAAAAACCCAATCTCCTTTGACTTTTTCATGATTATTATCTACAACAAACTCTTCTCCTTGAAGATCACCATGGCTAACCGAGCTGCCTTCCATCATATAACTTGTTTTTTCATAATCACTTTCGTCAAATTCATTGTCCAGTATAATTTCAACAATTCTTTTGTTGTTACTTAGGGCTAGGTCTAATGCCTCATCTTCACTAAGCTCAACATAATCTAGGCTTATCAAAGTTTTAATGAGCTTGTCTTCATATCTTTGCATTCGTTAGTATAATGCCCCACTTCTCCACACGCCCAACATTTGTAGTAGTTTTTTCCTGCAGGACAATAGACGGCTTTTCTAAAAAATCTTCGTTTTTTAGGACTTGATTTATTATAATATTTTCTTTTATATTTCTCTCTCCTTTGCTTGTTAAAACTCTCTTTCTTATAGAATTTTCTTTTCCTTCGTTTTTTAGGTTCTTTTCCCCATCTATGAGTTGAATTCCAGCAAGTTAAGAGCTGCTTCTTTATCTTCTTTTGCTTCTGGAGATGAAGACATTGTTCATTGACTCATTTTCGTAAATAAGAAATTCTTGAACCAAGGGTATCAACAACATCTGTTTGTTCAATCCAAGCCATGTGTTTTTTACTAATTATAGAATTTATCGAATATGGCAATTTGTTAAAGAACATACTGAGATTAGTTTCATTATGCCCAATTTTGTAATAGTACTGACTGAATTCTGTAATATAATTTTCTAGGCATCTCATTTTCCATAATTCTATATTGTTAATTTTTCTTTGCTATTCTCTTGCTTTCTCTTCAGAACCGAGTTTAGCTACAATGAATTTAGTTTCTATTTCCTTACATAAATTTCTAAATATGGCAGCTGGTCTTTCCATTATTCTTAATGTATTTTTACCATCTTCACTTAATAAATCGTACCAGTCGGCTACAGTGCCAGAAAAACTATCTTTGATATAATTTAAGAGGTTTGCAGCAGTCCATGTAGTGTCTAAATTTAAGATACTATTCATTCCTCTTTTCCAGTGCTTAAATATTTCTTCTGTATTACGGGCTCCATCAATGTTTAAGATATATCCAGTGCGGCGAATTAGTGTAAGGCTAATTTCTTCAAAGGTCGTGGTTTTTCTTGGGATAAACCCGAAGGAAAAATTGCTTATATGTCCTGTTGGAACATACCTAGGTCTTAAGAACTAAGTATTTCTTCTAAAAGGTTCACCAAATTCTTCAGGCTTAGGAGCGACATTGTTGACTTGATTAATCTCAGTTTCAGATAAGCCTATCTCTCCTCCAATCTCATTGATCTCATCTTCAATATTCATTTTACCATGTTTCTTATCCAGTTTTCTTCAAATTTCTTCTAATGGTAATACATTGAGATCTTCTTTAATCAGATTCATCTGCTGATATATTTATTCTTCTAATAGGACATTATTGGTCTCTTCATTATCATCCGACAAAACATTAAGTTTATCACCAATTGCACCCATGACTTTGTTTAATTCTTTCGGATTTTGTTCTTTTTCAAATATTTTTTGTAGCTCTTCAAGAGTATGTTGTTCATACTCCATCTTTTTTTTCTTTCTTTTCAATAGATTTTTCACCATATTTTTCTCTTACTTCCTTTTGGATTTTTATCTTGTGTAAAGAAAATGGAATCTTCTTTTTTGGATTTTAGAAATGATATTTATGCTGAAAAGGAGTACTAATACTAGGAGCAGCTTTTTCGCTATATCTAACTTCGTTAATAAGAGAAAGATGGACTACCATTAAATGATTCTTAAGCTCCTTGAGCTCAGTCTTAATCTCAGCTAATTCTGCTTTTAATTCTCAAATTATATCAATGATATAGTTTAATTGAGGTGCTAATGAGATATTACCTTCTGCTGAGTGAACAATATGTGAATAATTAGGACCAGGGCAAGCAGGTGATGATTCAAGTATTAATCACAGTTAATTAGCTTAAATAGTCATTAATTAGCTTAATTATCTTAATTATTTTTTGTCACGTGGCTCTGATACTAGATGAAAGAGGACGATGAGTTCTATTAGTGAGCGAAAAACTACAAGCACAATTTTAAATTTTTCGAAAGTAAGTTTTTAAGGATTGAGGATAGATTTGCAAATATGAAAAGTTTAAGGGCTTAAAAAGAAAAAGTAAATAGTAAATAGTAGCCTCAGAATCGTTTTCACAAAATAAAAGGGACATGATAATCTATTTTGAGAATACAGAGCCCTGAAAATAGACTTAACAAAATAGTATGCACCTGGGAGCTATTTTTTGTCCTTTTTCACAACCTCTTACATATGAGGATTTAAACAGTGCTGAAGTTGTCAAGAGGATCGATGACCTTTTATCAAGAAAAATGCGATGCATGCATAATGAAAGACTAAGTCCCTTAATATCATTGACACTATAGCCAATGGCACCCCTATACTTCTAAAGCACATACAACAATTTTTTTCAACTGGTGGCCATCCAGCTTAGCAGTAACAATAATAGAGAACTGATGAGCCGAGTCAAGAAACTCATACCTGAGATGTGGAGGTGGAGACTTGAACTCTACCTTTGATGGGCACTTCTCCTACTCCTTGGAGGCGGGTTCGACCACATTAAGGACCTCCTTGGGGAACTGCCTAGGCATATAGGCAGTGGACTCATTGAAGAGCCTAACATACTCCTCCTTCTCTCTTGAATGAGAGTCAGTCACATAGCAGCCGATCAGAGTGGCCTCTAGTGGATCCCCCGCATAATGGCAAGTCTTGGCCTCCTGGTTGAGTGCTCTTTCTAGCACATCGACTCTGCAGCACGAGTCACCTAGAGTGGGAGAGGCCATGGACTGTGGTAGGCTGAATTCCACCTTTTCATCCCCCACTCAAAGGGAGAGCTTGCTATTCTTCACATCTATCATTGCACCCGCAGTAGCTAAAAAGGGTCACCCAAGGATGATTGGGATGCGGGAGTCTTCCACCATCTCCATAACCACAAAATCACATGGGATGAAGAACTTGCCCACTTGCAGTGGGACATTCTCAAGAATACCCATAGGGTACTTGACAGATCTATCAGCTAGCTACAAAGAAATAGTAGTGGGTTTCAGGTCACCCACTTGCAGCTTCTTGCATATGGAGTAGGGTATGAGGCTCACGTTAGCCCAAAGATCACATAATGCCCTACTGATAGTAACATCCCTAGCTAAACAAGGGATAGAAAAGCTTTCTGGATCTGACAGCTTAGGAGGCAGCTTGTTCTAAATGATAGCACTGCACTCCTCCGTGAGTGCCACTATCGCATTCTCAAGTAGTTTCCTTTGTTGGACAGCAGATCGTTCAAAAATTTAGCATAGAAAGGCATGTCAGTGATAGCATTCGGGAAGAGAACGTTGATGTGAAACTTTTTCAACATCTTGAGGAGCTTCCCATGCGTGTGCTCCTCCTGGGCCTTCAGTAGCCTCTGGGGATATGGCATGGGAGGCTTGTAAGGCTTCACTGTAGGTGAAACATGCTCAGTTCAAACCTCTTGGGTCCTTTCAGTATAGACCCTCTCACTGGGTGTCTCAAATGGGACCTCCTTCTCAACATCTTCCTTATTGTCATCTTCCCTCCTGTCCTCCCACATATGCATTGGAGGACCCTCTAACCCCCTACCACTCTGTAATGTGGTGGCATTCATCTAACACTTAGGATTAGTTTCAGGTTGACCTGGTAAGTGTCCCTGGGGCCTAGATAGATGGCTCACTTGCTGTATAATCTCTATTTGGTTCCCCATCATCTTCTGGTGAGTGATCATAGTCTCAAATTTGGAAGTTAATTGACTGATCGACTCACCAAGTACCTCATCGGTCTTGGTTTAGGTCGCTCTGAAGTGCTCCATAAGACTCTTCAGATTGGACGTGGGTTGGGGTGGTTGTTGTTGAGGTAGAGGTGGAGGCGTAGGGAGCCCTGTATTGAAAACCAGGAGATTGGGGTTAAATGGCATTGGGTGGAATGAGGTTGTTATCGCAGTAGGAGAAATTTAGGTGATTTCTCTAACTGGCGTTATAAGTGTTTGAGTAGGGGTTATTTTGTGGGCGTTGGCCATAGTTTTGCATTGCGTTGGCATGCTCAACACCCTAAAAAATGGATTGGCAATTGGCAGCAACATGGCCTTAAATGCCACAAATCTCACAAAAAATCCCAACCTCAAACATTGCACCTGAGGAATTCCCCACTAAACTCCCTGAAGAAGGAGTTCCAAGCCTATCAAATCACTGTGCTAGAGCATCAACCTTGCTAGCAAGCAAGTCCATAGCGTCAATTCCATAGACCCTACTGCTCTTCATTGGGACTGCTCTCTTACTGGATCGGTGATAGTTGTTGGAGGCCATCTCCTCCAATAAGGCTCTCGTAGCCTCAATCGACTTCCCCATGAGTACGCCGCCAGCTGTAGCGTCAATAGACATCTTCAGTGACTGGTCCAATCTATTGTAGAAGGTTTGGATTAGAAGCCAGTCGGGTACCCCATGGCGGGGGCATTGGAGATAAAGGTCCTTAAACCTTTCCCATGACTCATATAGTGACTCGTCGCCTCATTAAGAGAATGAAGTGATCTCCACTCTGAACTTAGCGGTCTTGCCTGGGGGGAAATGCTTGCTTATGAAAGCTCTTGATAAGGCCTCCCAAGAGGTGAATGAATTAGGTTCTTCATTAAGGAGCCAGTCACTGGCTCTGTCCGTCAGTGAGAAGAGGAAGAGCCTTAGTCTGATTACATCAGCAGAGACCCCGTTGAGCTTGATTGTGTCACACTTCACGAGGAAGTTGCGAAGGTGAATATAGGGGTTCTCTGTGGGACATCCGCTAAATTGGTCCTTCTCCACGAAGGACATGAGAACGGGCCACAGCTCGAAGTTATTTGCTTCAACGGCCGGATCGACGATGGAAGAGGCGATGCCGGTGGCCTGCAGTAAAACATAGTCCTGTAGCACCCTAGGGCCTCTCTCGGCCATGACAACTTGTGCTTGTTGCCTCTTTCTCACACCACTTTGCCTTCGTGTGGCGGCTTCTATCTCATAGTCAAAAGGTATAAGTGGTCGATCCCTCTGACTGCGCTTGTGCATATAAAGCGAAAAACTACACCAAGCGCAAGCAAGTCCAAGCAAGGCAAAAGGGAAAAGGAAAAAAAAATAAAATGAAAATGCATAATCTAGAGCGTTTTGATCACTTCCGATGTTGGAATAAACAAGTTCTCTGGCAACGGCGCCAAAAACTTGTTGTCTTAAAATGTTTCCGCAAGTGCACAGTGCTAGTTGTAACTAGCGACGGCAAGTACGAGACATGCCGCAAGGAACTTGATTCAAGTCACCAAAGTGGACTTATAACACTCAATTTAGGTGAAAGTTCAATATGGTTGAATGATTGCTAACTAGCAGTACTAATATGCTAAAATTGATGAATTGTCAAATTCAATGATAATAAAGGCCCTAGATTGGGATTCACCACACTATTACACTATATGAACCATAACTAGATCATGTAAACCATTCCCATGAAAACAATCGAAGTGGAAAGAAGTACAATTTGAAGCACATCTAAGCCTTACCTCAAAGGTCAATAGACTAACTGAGATAGTCCTAGTTATCTATTTTCATGAAACTAAGATTATCAAGGTCACAGGATTATGTCATCAAATAATCCCAATTGAAACCCTAACTATTTTCATGTTAGGAAAATTAATTGCCTTCAGAGTTGCACTAGATAAAGGATTCAGCTTTTGTTGATCTCCTAAACCCTAATTAAGAACAATGAACAAAACTCTCCTAGGCAATTTAACGAATAGTTGGCATACTAGGTAGGAATTCGAATTGCATTCATAGCCACGATTCATAAAAAGCCTAAAACATGATTCACTTTCGCATAATAGGGGTAATCGCAATCCAAGACTAATAGTTTAGCCTCTAATCATACTCATAATCACAATCAAAAACAAGAAACACAAAAATTTCACAAAAGATGAAAACTTTGATTGAGAATGCACGGAAAGAAAGAAAGAAAGAAACGTATTTCAATTGATTCCAAAAGCCCTAGCACAAATTTTCACCAATTCAACTTTTATCTGATGTCTAAAATTTTATGAAAGCTTCTAGTACTCAAAACCTAAAAATTGCCTCTTTTCGAGAGCTTACAGCAAAAATTCTAGGATGAAGAATTGTAACCGCGATAAAGCAATTTACTTACAGAACTACTAAAGTACTACGGTCATTCCACTCGGCACGGTGCCATGTGCCACATCCCTAGTTGCTTGTTCTAGCTTTTTTGCTTGGCACAACCGTGCTGCCTAGCATGGGGTCCCCATGCCAGTCATCTGGGCCTCGACCACCTCTTCTTTAGCTCGAAATCCGCCTTCTTGGCCTTCCTTTTGCATGGTATTAGCAAGTTTTCCTCCTTTCTTCAATTGTAATACCTGAAAAACATGCAAGCACCTAACATGGGCATATTCAGGGTAAATAAGGCCTATTCGACCCTTATGCTTTGACATTCAACCCAAATATCACTGAAGGAGAGGTCAAAATTGAGTTCAAAAGAGGTGAAAATGGAGGTTTATCATTTTTATGTGCCTTACACTGCTTTCCATGCTACATTACCACTTTAGGACACATAAGGTCATGACATTATTACATGGGAACGCACTCACGCATCTATATGTAAATGCAAGCCCTATAAGACAATCTATGACCAAAAGGGTAAACCTTGTAGTTCCTCTGGAAGCGTTAAAAGTTGATCGCCAATTGTGACCCTAGATGCTCCTAGGCTAGCTCACAATTCATTTACTATGTGAAACAGTTACAAATCAAAAGGGTGGGTGTTGGTCATTAGCAAAGGACACCAAGCTAAGGTTTATTTTGCCAAAAGTTACATTAGCACTTAACTCATTGAGAAGATAGATCCCCAATAAGCAGGTGATTGCTTTGAGCTAAGGCAACAACAATAATGGCTTGGTGGGAACATCTTGATGATTTAGGGAATACATCCATTCCATATAAGGCAGTAGGTATCATCTAGTAATGTTTTCAAAACATAAGAAATAAACTCTCAGCCTTTTCCTACTGATTCATCAATGGCAATCCAATGATACACATACACCTCAGTATGCTTACCCACGAAAACAGCATTTAGTTACACATGGGAACATATGCTCAATAATCTAAACCTATGCATTGTCATGGAACAAATGCAAATCTTCAAATACGAGAGCAAAATCTAACACATTAATTAGAAAAATACTTTAACATTCAAAATCTTTGGGTTTCAAATATGGAAAATAACTTAATCATTTCTAACCTCCTCTTTACCAAAATTTGAGTATATCTGCTCACTCCATTATTGGGTTCGAGGAGCAAATCGTACCTTCGGGGTAAATTATGAGCTTAGAGTTAAGACTTTTCTAATCATTTGAGTTCAAACCAAGCGTACTTTAAACTTTCAATTTAAATCACCAAGGTCCATATACAAAACAATTATCAATTGAATTAACACTAAGCTTATTCATGAGAATACAAGTCATTTAGCCTATTCTCTAGCAAATGGCTCATTTACTCAATCAATCAGCTCACTCAAGTCATAAATAGTTAATCAGACGTGCCAACATTCATACTAAAAACACATTTAAGCACAAAAGCACGACATATGTCACATCATCACAAACACGTTCCTAGACAGCTATATGAAATGCAAGACTCTGGCGGCGGCATGTGGTTGCATGACCTTACCCTGATACCATCTATAACACCTCTATCCTCTAACATTAGGGGCGTTAACGTTTTCCTTAAATCTTGTGATGAAACAGACAGAGTTCCGCCTAAAAATTGACATATCCTAGGCTGAAAGAAAAATATTTACATCTCTAACCCTAGGGGATAGGGGTGTTACAGACAATATCAGAGCAAGGCCCTATGACCACAGGCTGCAACCTGAGTCTTACATTTCATATAGCCATTTGGGAATGCGTTTGTGATGATGTGACATATGTGTAAATGTGTTTTTGGTATGATTGTTGATGCATTTGATTAACTATGTATGACTTGAGTGAGCTGATTGATTAAATAAGTGAGCCATTTGCCAGAGTATAGGCTAAATGACTTGTATTCTCATGAATAAGCTAAGTGTTAGCTCAATCAATAATTATTTTGTGTATGCACCTTGGTGATTTAAATCAAAAGTCTAAAGTACGCTCGGTTTGAACTCAAATGATTGAAAAAATCTTAAAATCTAAGCTCATCCTTTGCTCCTAAGGTATGATTTGCTCCTCGGGCCCCATAATGGAGTGAGCAGTCGTACCCAATGGTTGGTAGAGCGAGGGCTAGAAGCAGTGAAACTAATTTCCTTTTGAAAACTTAGAGACTTTGGAAGTTAAGGCCTTTCCCAATTAATAAGTTAAGATTTTTCTTTCGCATCAAAAGACCTCTCTAATTATCTGGTTAGATCTTATTGTTGCATTTGAAGACTTGTATTTAGTTTAGAATAATGTTCGGGTCTAGTTTTATGAGCATAAGTTTTTATGTGTAACTGGATGTTTTGGATGCCTACATGCCAAGATGCATATGTTGCTCGATTGTTAATGATGAGTTGTTAGTTGGTGATTAAAAGATTATTTTTCATGACCAAAAGTTCTTTTAGATGATACCTCTTTTTGCGTAAATTCTCAATTGCCAAGGGAACTAAGTGAGATGTTCATATACATGCATGTCAATATGGGTAGTTGTGATAGGGTCTTGTAGATTGTTGCATAAGTGTTCCGAGCCTTCTGTATACTTGCCATTGATACATATATGTGACCTTAATCTAGATTTGTTATTTACATAAAGAGTCTCCCTTGCTTCCCAACGTGTAACTACTACTATTCACGAGTCAGCTAGGTGTTATGCTTATCATAGTATGGAACACTATTCTTGTTGAAGGATTGATAGTGTCCTAGCTATATCAAACCTTGACACACCTAGAGAGCAAATAGAGGGAAGAACCTAATAAACTTTGCAATTGTTATGCTGTATGTATCACCTCATGACCTCCTATAACAACGAACCATACCTTTCTAACATCTTCTTAAGCATTGTCCTTACCTTGTGAAAACCAGAAATCTCTATAGGAGGTTGAACCTCCCCCTGCGTGCCACGAGATCCTAAGATACCTACGGTCACCTTATGAGACATATGCACCAAGTAGGACTACATTGTATATCCGTAAGGCCACTAATGCCATTGTCCTTAACCTAGACCGTTGTTAGCTAATCGATAGCTAGCTTCTAATGAGTTTAGATAGACCTCAAGGCATACCTTCAACCCTAGGTTGCAAATAAGGGTTGCACTCATATATACTTGCCTAGATGTCATTTCGTGGGACACTAATGGGAACCTGAATGTTTTAAAGCATAACCATAACATTATATATAACCTATAGCCCATAGAAGTTTATATAGTTAATTAAGTTCATTATGCATGATCAGTTATATGCTTTATGAATGAATAGTATAGTAAATACACTTCATTAGAGTTGCTTATCTTGAATTTGATTAAGCAAATGGTTGAATTAGTTAAATGATTTAATTTATGTGAATCACTACTTATATGATCTCTGAGTTGTTGTTCGCATTCCATAAGTACTACTATCTCCTACTATAGTTTAAGCAACTATATACATATGCACTTAGTGCACGATGTGGCAGACCTATGCATTTACCTTCGCATTTATTTGCCTTCGTCCAATCCATGTTTGACCATATAATATGCTAGTGTAACCATGTTCCACGACTTTAAGGGTTATGGATGGGTGCATGTAAAGTTATCATTGACATGATTCGATCAAATACACTGGCAGACATGACTGAACTACCCTCTTTGTGTTTTGTGGAAAGAGTTTATACTATACATCGTAAATTTCATAGAGAACCTTGGGTGGTGCTTTGCTACCCATCACGCGTGTCACCAATGTTGTAATAGCCCAACCCTAAATCATATTTATTTATTTAAATCATGTTTATTTTAATTAATCATGGCTATTTATTTAATTGGTCATGGCTATTTATTCAACCAAATCATGTTTCATAATTTAATTACACCCAATTTATTTATCTAATGAATTCCATTATGTTATTTAAATTTTCCACCTTTAGTTATCATATTTAAT
>NCQT01071723.1:3914-14917 GCA_002740465.1 Stenocereus thurberi
AGTTGATGGTGTAGGATATTTATTCTATATTGTTTGATGAGAATATTTTCCCACCAATTTTTTAATTGACCTATAAAGCCAGATGTAAAGAGTTTAGCAGCATCTTTCACTGAGACTCCTTTTGCAATATATGAAGTTTCTCAAACACCCATTTCTTAGAGAGTATTGGCAATTTCATATTCTGACTTTCCATCTATATTCCATTGATAAACGGTATTTCCATCATAGCTTAGTTGAATTAATGATCTATGGGTTTCAAGTGAAAGGGGTAGGCCTAGAATAGTATTGTTGACTAGGATTTCTAATCTTTGATCTATTATTTCGAGCACTTAATTTATTAATTTGAGTTTGATTGAAGTTTTCTTCAATGGTTTAAATAATATTTGAATTTTCTGAAACATTGGATTCAGATTCTGAGCTTTCAGTTTGATTACTGCACGATAGTTTGTCTGTGCAGAGTATTTCTTTTGAATAAGAATTTTCAAACATGTTTTGAATTTCTTACTTTGAAGAGGAAGATGAGGATTGAATGGAAACAGTTGGTTCCTTTGTGAGAAGATCGTGCCATAGTTTTCGTTTTGTGGCACACAAGTATTTATTATAATTAGGAATTAAAATTTGATGATTCAAAAGAAAGTCACTTAGCCAATCAAAGAAAGGTATTTTCTTTGATTTTAGCCAATTGAGTATAATAAATAGTTTTGAATAAATATTGCATGTCTTTTGAAAAATATGAAAAGAATAAGACTCTTTAGGACCGATTATAATCTTGATAGAATTCTTTGTCAAGATAAACTGCATTAACTTGAAAAGCTTGAGTAGTAAAAGCGGTCGATTTAGGAAAATCATTTTGTTTCAAACAGTTTCTTTTCGAATCAAAACTTTCATTAGGAATTATACATGAATGTGAACGAGAATTATATCTCAGGCAGAATACAGTTAGGCACCCAGCCATGCACTACGGGACCACTAGTCAAATTACCCAAGTGTTAGTCAAATACGTAACCTAGATTAATTAAGTGTTGAGTCAAGTGCATAGCCAAGTGTTTAGTTAAGTATTACTGATAAGTGCTTAATATGTACATCTTTTTAGGGCTATTTGGCCTCATTTTTAGGAGAATTTTATGCTTAACGATGTTATTTACTCTCCTATTCTCGATTTATGCTTGGGTGTAGTTCTTTTATGTGTTTTGAGGATTTTTAGTCTTTTAACCCAGCATTTATCCTTTAATGGCTGTATTTTGATATCCCCCACGGTCATGCATGTTATGCCATAGCCGTAGAGCAAAGAAAGAGCAAAAATGCAAATCCAGTGCAGAACACGGTCAACCTATGGTGAACCCCGCGAACCATGGCATGCCTGTAACTTTTGCCTCTTCATTTTCCTTCGGCTGTGTGGCTGAGATAAATCGAAGTTCTGTATAAATAGAGACATTCTACAGCATTACAAAGCACTTTCAACTCCAAGGCATTCTAAACAAGCAAGTAGAATAGTTTAAATTAGATTAGTTTATTTTCTCTCAAATTTTGTTCTTTGTTTAGTTTTGAGTGTGAGAGTTTTGATCATGAGGTGGCTCCAAGCCCTTGGTGAAGGCCATCTCAGTCGAGTTGCTTTCGCTCAAGATTTCATTGATATTTTTGGTTAGTTTATCTTTTATAATGTCTGAGTAGTTTTCTTATCTAGGAATTTAGTAGTTTTTGAAATTGTTATTGGATCATGTGTTGATTTTTAAAGAATTGTGCTTATTTTCATGATTGGTTTGATTTCGTTCTATCAAGTGTTTGATATGTTGTGGGTTAATTTTTGTCCAAAATTTGCTTGCATGCTTGAAACAATCAAGTGAACATTCGAAAGACGACATTTGGTTGTTGGACTGCTTGAATAGACATTGTATAACTTCATCTCAAAAGAGAGATTTATATGTTAGGAGGGCTAGTAGGTAATCGAATATATTAAACTTGGATTAAGTCAAATTAGTTTGAAAGAACAACGTTTGCTTAGTTTAGGCAAATTTGATTGATTTTAAAAGAATAGATCAAGTTTCCTAACAAGATTACAATTCCTCAGAATTAACTAATTAAAGAATAGCACATGTTTAATTGTGATCCAATTCTCTTCCATAACCACGTAAACTCCTAGATGTTTTTCTCTTATTGATTTAGACAAGTTTATTTGCAATGGTTAATCGCATCCACTTGAAATTGAGTTTTGCTTAGCATATTATGATAAGACTAGGCTTGATAGATTACTTTAGTCCCTGAGGAACAATATCTTTATCTATACTCAGCAATGTTGATCAAGTTTTTGGCGCCGTTGTCGGAGACAAAATTGCTAACTATTGAGTATTGTCTTAAGAACGTCACTAAGCATTTTTATTGTTTTGCTTTCTTTGTTTTCTTGTTATTTTGTTCTTTTCCTGTTTAATTGTGATGGTAGTGTTGGTGAAAGTGCTTAGAGGAATTTTTCCTATTTTATGGAAGTCTAATTTTGTACGAGCCCGATCCAAAAATTGAGAGGACTTTTCACTTTAGGAGGAAAAAGCAAAGGATCAAAGAACAAAGGCATGAAGCAAGAAGGAATTCAAGCATGGCGGGTGAAGAAAGAAGGACACTTCATGATTTCATTACTCTCGGAGCCCAAGGGATCGCCTCAAGCATAGCTCACCCTACTATGGATGCCAATAACTTCGAACTCAAGCCACCATTTATTTCCATGGTACAGCAGTCTCAATTCGGCGGAACTCCTTTGGAAGACCCGAATCTACACCTCACAGTTTTCTTAAAGGTACGCGATATGCTAAAGTTAAACAAAGTCTCCAGTGATGCAATTCGCTTGCGCTTATTCCCTTTTTCATTGAGGGATAAAGCAAGGGCCTGGTTACACTCTTTGTCGTCTGGTTCCATAACTACTTGGGATGAGTTGACAAGAGCTTTCCTCGCCAAATTCTTGCCTCTAAGCAAGACAGTGAACCTGAGAAATCAAATCACCAACTTTCTGTAAAAAGAGGATAAGACGCTCTATGAAGCATGTGAGCGTTTTAAAGATTTACTTTGTGCTCCCATCATTGTCTTCAATGCTGGGTGATTATCCAGGCCTTTTATAACAGTGTAACCCAAGCTGTGAGGTCCACTATTGATGTGGCAGCAGAAGGAACCTTAATGAGGAAGATCAAGGATGAAGTCTATAACCTTATTGAGAATATGGCACTTAATAACTTTCAATGGTCTACTGAATGAATCCAACCCAGGCAGGTTAGAGGTAAGCTTGAAGTTCCCGCTTTTACTTTACTTTCTACTAAAGTAGATGCTATGACTAAAAGACTAGACCAACTAAATGTTAATGTTGTAAACTCTAGTGTCCCTTCCCCTTGTGAGATTTGTGGTTCAATTGAGCATATATCTTTGCACTGTCAAGTTGGGAGCCCTTTTTCCTAGGGCCCTAATTAAGTAAATTATGTTTAAAATTTGTACTCGAGATCAACCAATGACCCTTACTCTAATACCTATAATCCAGGTTGGAAGAATCATCTGAATCTCTCTTACAGGTTGAATCCAAACCCTGTGAATAGGCTCCCTATGAATGCTAGAGTACTCCCTAGTTTCCAAAGACCCCCATTCCCTTCTCAGATTCCCCAAAAGTCAAATTTAGAGCTAATGATGGAAAACATGCTTATAGCACAATAGAAACAAGATGAGTACATTAAGCAATTGGCCTCTAAGGTTGATATGCTTACAACTCATAGTAGGATGTTAGAGACCCAGATTGCATAGAAAGCTCCTTTTTCATCTGCACCCCCAAATAGACTTCTCAGTAAGCTGAACCCAACTCTCATAAGCATTATAATTGTGTCACCATGAAAGAGGATGAAGAGGACGTGACTGACTCTGAGGAAGTACCAAAGGAAGAGGGTAGAGAGATAACTATGGCTGGTAATAGGGAGAGCAACTATAGTGGCAAGGCTGCCACATTTGTAGAGAATGAATCTTTCAGATCCCCACCATTTTTCCCTCTAAGCTTCCTGACCCAGGTATTCTTTCTATCCCATGCATTGTAGGAAAGGTAGAAACTGAAAGAGGGCTATGTGATTTGAGTGCAAGTGCCAGCATAATGCCTTACTCTTTGTTTTATAAGCTACACTGAGGACCGTTACTAGTTGCCCCCTTTTCACTATAGTTGGCTGATGGTTCTATAACAGAGCCCACAAGCAGGTTAGAAGATGTCCTGAATAATATAGGAGACATATGGGTGTTAGAAGGCTTCATTGTAGTCGATATGCCTGAAATTGATGATGCCCAAATTATTCTAGTAAGGCCTATTTTGGCAACAGTTGGTTGCCATGTTGCTGTGAGAAAGGGATGTATTTGTTTGAGGTAGAGGGGAGGTTTGTTGTGTTTAGTCATAGGAAGGAGGATGCGGTTTCTCCTCATTCTTCTATATTGGATGCATTACCCCTTTCTCGTAAGCGTAATATGGAGGATGTCTTGTATGATGAAGATCCTTCTGATTCTGAATGGATTTTATATGAGGACCCTGACCAGGGGTATGTTAGGGTAGAGTTTTCTACTCCTATGCCACCTAGCAAGCCCGAGGTTGGGGCCCCTGTTTCTAATGTTTCTTCGATAAGCGAATAGTGCAGGTTTGCACGAGTTGTTCACTCTATACCCCCTTTGGAAGCTTTCAGTACCGATTTTAATATAGGGATTGAGCAAGTAGTTGTTAGCCCGCCTGATGGGCCAAGAGAGCGATTTGTCTTGCATACAAACAGGGCATTATGGTACCAAGTTATGAATACAAAGGACCTACAACTAGAACTTCCACGGGGGTACCTTTAACTGAAAAAGTTTGATTTTGTGGTCCAAAACAAAGACAATGTCCATACATCATCTGATCTAGACCAAGCCTAGAACAAGGGTCAAGCTCTAGACCTTAAAAGAGCACTTCTTGGAAGGCAACATAAGTTTTCTATCTTTTTCTCGTTTTTTTATAGTTTTGATTTTTATTACTTTTTGTAATTATATTTTCAAAAAAAAGGGGACAAGAAAAAAAAGAAGAGAGAAACAAAAAAATATACATATCAATAAAATGTTGGCACCATGGTCAGGAACACCAGAAATATAACCGTGGGTGCTTAGCCCTAAAAAAATAGAAAAAAAATGAGTTGGAGTAGACACCACGGACCATCCGTGGTGCGCAGCTACTGGCCGCGGTCTAGGTTTTTGACCGCAATGCTGTTTCTGCTCCCTCTGACTTCATCTTCTTCACTCGACACTTTCTCTCTCTTCCTCCCTTATCACTCTAAAACCTCCTTAACCAACACCTTCAATCTCCCTTAAATCTTCTCCATTTTTCTTCATTTTCACACTAAATTCCTTCATTTCACTTAATCTCTCCATTTCATCCATAAAATCTCATCTCTTTTCTTCTTCTTCAAAATTCATCTCACCCTCATTCATCCGCCATACCCACCCTTTTCTCTCTCTAAATTCTTCATATGTTTACTTATTTTCTTCAATTTTTGAGGTTTTAGTTCTTATTTTTGGTTTTAGTTTTGTTTTTGGTTAGGTTTTGTAACCATGGCGCCAAACAAAAGGCAAAGGAGCACCAAGGAGGGTGGTTCATCAAGTCAAGCACCACCCCAATCTCAAAGGGCATCCAGAATGTCAACCAATGCGCGTGCGAGGTTCACCCTCTTGGTTTGATTCATCCTAATCATGTTGTTGGGTATAACTATTTGAATGTACGTGTAGTAGTAGTAACTAGATACTATGATGAGGATTTTTTAGCCCGATTGGAAATATTGGATGATATTTGTTAGTTGTTTGCTAGAGGCTATATGAGCCACTTTTTAGAACTCAGAGTATACATATAGGGACCTGACCTTAGAATTTTTAAGTATACTCCATGTCAAGGTCACTAGAGGGCCTCAATGTCAAGCTGGATATATATCGTTTTATTTGCAGGGTCAGTTGTATGAACTGAACTTAGGTACCTTCAATAGTATTTTTGGTTTTCCACCTAGCATGGATATATCACACCGCCAAGTACCCCATAAATTCAACCTGAATGCATTTTGGGGTGAACTTTCGAGAAGTGTTAGGTATAGTACCAGTTCATTGAATGCACGAATATTAGGAACCCCTGCAGTAGAGTAACTCTTCGTATCCTCGCTTGTTCTTTATTTACTCGGGACGATAGTCTGAATGTCCCGAATTTTCTGAGTTGTACTTTCTGTCCTATATGCTCGATGGTGTCCAACTTGACCCAGGTTCATTTCTTAGCTAGGCAATTGCATGCTACTGCTGTTGGCGCTAAAGGTAGGATAGTCACTAGTGGAATAATAACTACTATTGCTAAATTCTTGGATGTTAAGCCCCATCCCGAGGACAAAGTTTCTGGGGTCTGAGGGGCTTGACCAAGCTGCTTTTGACATTATGAACTTTTGCAAAGTTGAGACTAGCCGTTTGTGTTGGATTTACCCTAGGGACTGACTTTTGTCACTTCCCAATGTCAATCATACTACTTTGCTTCACCAAGGTAACCTTTATTGGGTAGCTGGTGATGAAGAGGTTGTTCGACCTGTACCCCACCAACCCGCCTCTCACAATAGCCAAGTAGGACCCAGTTCTTCCTCTTAACCGCCCCCACTGGACTATTCTGATATCCAAGACACCTTTAGGTCCATTCAAGAGGAATAAGTTTCCCTATGAGCCTTTGTAGCTTTAGAGAGTGCCGCTCTTCGGGACTTTGTCCAAGAGCGCCACGGTGAGTTTTGTGGGTTACTTGCCTCCCCGACCTAATATTTTCAAGACTATAGGGCATGCCTAGACACCTGGTGAGATTGGCATGTCTTCTATGCGACAACCACCCCATCCTTCTCCACCTCCTCCTCTCTTATTTTGATTTTTGCTACTCCCCTTCCCCTTCTTGTGATGTGCCCACATTGAGGGCAATGTGTTATTCAAGCATGCGGGAGTTATTATATTTGGCGTCTGATGCCTTTTTTTTTTTTTGGGTTGTATTTGTTTGTTTTTGCTTTGTATATGTTTTTAGTGATAGTTTTTGTAGTTTTGGTTTTAGTTCTGTTTTAGTAGTGCATTTAGTTTTCATGTAGGTTGCATTTTAATTTCTTTCATTTGTTAGTTCTTTTTGTATTTTAGTTTGCATTGTTTGTAGGAGCATGCATGCATTTGAAAAAAAAACCCTAAAAAATTAAAAATTAGAAAAAATAGAGAAAAAACCCTCTGATGATGATCTTTATAGATTTCGTGGCTTTGTTTGGTTAGTTTGATTCTTTGATTCGCCCAAATTGTGTATAAAAGTTTGCGAATAAACTTTCAAACTGAATTCGATGATTTGATCACATGTTGAACGCGAATTGATTTTCCGTATGAGTCTTTACATGAAATTCTGGCATATGTTTGTTAGTGAGCTAGTTTTGGATGTGGTAGATGTCCCGTGAGACTTTGAGCCTTTAAAGACTATTCATCATTGTTAGTCTCATATTTTCTTTCATGTGTGACTCTTTCTTGACGTCATTTCTCTAGAACTTGCTTCGATTCTAATTCAAGACCACATTTCACACATGCATTTTGGCAGTATGATTGAGGCATTTTTCTTTTTTTTGATTTATTTGAAACCTACGGCCACATAGCCACCCTTGTCGTGTATTGTATTCCTTATTTGCCCCTTTGAGCCTATAACCATTTTTCTTGATTTAGACATCCTAGTTTTACCCCTTGGTCAAATACTTGTCTTATCCTTAAGCCAAAGGGTAGAGGAGCACTATATTCTTTTGCATCAAGTTTGATAGGGCGTTAACGAGGTGGATTGTTACTCTTTTTAGTGAATTTTGGCTGTTTGGTGCAGGGATGCAAACATTTGCTAAATGCCTTGTTTATTTATGTAAATTTTAGAGAAGAGTTCGATTTTGAAGTTTGTTATGGAATTCCCTTGGCTATTCCTCTTTGAAAAAAAAAAAGGGAAAGAAAAGAGACATGAACAAACAAAAAAAAAAAACAAAAGAAACAAAAAAAGAAAAAGAAAAGAAGAAAAAAAGATTTGAAGAAAGTGATTAGCCTTGGTGGGAATGAAAGATATTTGTGATTTTCGACTCTCTCTCTTTTCATTTTATGATTTATTTTGTTAATGAGTTGATGTGTTTGGAGGAGGATGTAGTATGATGCATTAGAATTATTTAAGCTCTTAGTCTATGGCTTTTAGCTCATCATTTCCAAAAATATTTGTTCCCTCTTACCTTTACCCTAAGCCCCATTACATCCCTATGAAAGTCCTCACGATTATTTAGTGTATTTACATTTTAGTGGTGGCGACTTTGAGAATCTTGTCAAGCTAATAGTAGATTTGTGTCAAAGAAATGAGAATTAACAGAACCTTTATATATACATATATATATATATATATGTGTGTGTGTGTGCATATATATAGTCAAACACATGAGTGCTGAGTGCCACATAACTATAGTTAGGTTCTACCGGCCTTACTAGCCTTACTCGTTTCATATGCTAGAATGATTGTATTTGACAATTTGGAGGACGTTTGATTCAAGTTTTGCATTACAGTCCATAAAAAGTTCTTGAAATTTCATTCCCTATTTTGTTTGCTAATGATATTTTTGCATTTTTTGGGCTACCTTTGGATCATCCTTGCCATTTGAATGTTATCTATGTCTATCTTGAGGAAGTTGTGTATATCTTTAATCCTTGCATTGCTTGAGGAGAAGTAACAGTTTAAGCATGGGAGAGTTTGATGAGCGCTTAATATCTACATCTTTTTAGGGCTATTTTGCCTCGTTTTTAGGAGAATTTTGTGCTTAANGATGCTATTTACTCTCCTATTCTCGATTTATGCTTGGGTGTAGTTGTTTTATGTGTTTTGCAGGACTTTTAGTCTTTTAACCCAGCATTGCCCTTTAATGGCTGTATTTTGACCTCCCTACTGTAATCCATGTTATGCCATGACCGTAGAGCAAATAATGAGCAAAAATACAGATCCAGCGCAGGCCACGGTCAGCCCGTGGAGTACCCTACGGACCGTGGTATGTCTGTAACTATTGCCCCTTCATTTTCCCTCAGCTGTGTGGCTGAGATCTATCGAAGTTCCCTATAAATAGAGATGTTCTATAGCATTCCAAAGCACTTTCAATTTCAAGGTATTCTAAGCAAGCAAGTAAAATAGTTTAGATTAGATTAGTTTGTTTTCTCTCAAATTTTGTTCTTGTTTAGTTTTAGGTGAGTTTTGAGTGTGAGAGTTTTGATCCTGAGATGGTTCCAAGCCCTTGGTGAAGGCCATCTCAGTCGAGTCCCTTTCGCTCAAGATTTCGCCGATCGTTTTGGTTAGTTTATCTTTTATTATGTCTGAGTGGTATTCTTAGTCTAGGAATTTCATAGTTTTTGGAATTGTTATTGGATCATGCTTTGATTTTTAAAGATTTGTGCTTATTTTCATGGTTGTTTGATTTCATTCCATCAAGTGTTTGATATGTTGTGGGTTGATTTTTGGCAAAAAATTGCTTACACACTTGAAACAATCGAGTGAACATTTGACAAACGACATTTGGTTGTTGGATTGCTTGAATAGACATAGCATAACTTCGTCTCAAAAGAGAAATTTATATGTTAGAAGAACTAGTAAGTAATCAAATATATTAAACTTAGATTAAGTCAGATTAATTTGAAAGAAAGATGCTTGCTTAATTTAGGCAAATTTGATTGATTTCGAAAGAATAAATCAAGTTTTTTGACAAGATTACAATTCCTCGGAATTAACTAATTAGAAAATTGCACATGTTTAATTTTGATCCAATTCTCTTTTATAACTGCGAAAATTCCTAGACGTTTTTCTTTTATTGATATAGACAAGTTTATTTGCAATAGTTAATCGAATGCACTTGAAATTGAGTTTTGCTTAGCATATTCTGACAAGACCAGGCTTGATAGATTACTTTAGTCCCTGAGGAATGATATATTTATCTATAACATGAACACCTGTGCGCTTGCAGCAGTTTTGATTAATTACCTAAGTGTTAACCAAGATTAGTCAAGTGTCTAGGTGGTGTGCATTTCTTATTTTATTTTTGCTTAACCTATCATCATGTATCTAGGCTAAAATCCTTGTGATTAGTCAAAAGACTAATCAATTAGCCTAAAGAAGGTTAGTTAACCCTTAATGACACATAAATATCCTTATTAAAGACGCAATTATGCAGGACAACTGGCTTGGAAGCTATGTTGGTCAGCAGCATTGGTCAGCTGTCTGTGAGTCCTTAGGGCGCCTGGTGATTGGTGGTCTCGACAGTAAAGGGGTTGGAGCGACATTGGTCACGATGTGTTCTCGCATTGTAAGGCTGGGTGCCTAGCGGCATTCTATCTAAGATAAGTGCACATTTGTATGTTATTATGTGTTGATTAATGTCTTTAGTCTAGTTGAGTGTCCTATAGCTAATCATCTTAGGTATTTTGTCTAGATCATTGTCATCATGAAATCTTTATCTACATCATCATAATTATCATCTCCTCAGCATAACACAAGTATGACATCATAGAATTCTCTTTTGCATTCATGTATAGTTTCAAATGAAAGTTTGCATTCAAAAGAAAATAGTTTTAAACAAAATGATTTTCCTAAATCAACCTCTTTTATAAATAAAACTTTTCAAATTAATAGAGATTATGTCAATAAAGAATTCTAACAAGATTATAATCGGTCGCATCAGGACTGATTCTTTTTATATTTTCCCAAGGACATGCAACAATTATTCAAAACCATTTATTATACTCAATTAGCGAAAATCGAAGAAAATACCCCTTTCTTTGATTGGCTAAATGAATTTATTTCGAACCATCAAATTTCTATTCCTAATTACAATAAATATTATTATGCTACTAAATGAAAATTATGGCACAATATCCTCGTAGTGGAAACAACTGTTTCCATTCACCCTTCAATTTCCATTCAACCCTCATCTTCTTCTCCAAAGCAAAAA
>NCQT01071728.1:0-14877 GCA_002740465.1 Stenocereus thurberi
CCAGTCAGCTACAGTGCCAGAGAAACTATGTTCAATATAATTTAGAAAGTTTGACGTCGTCCATGTAGTATTTAAGTTTAAGACACTGTTCATTCCTCGTTTTCCAGTGCTCAAATATTTCTTCTCTATTACGAGCACCATCGATGTTTAAGATATAACCAGTTTGACAAATTGGGGTAAGGCCAATTTCTTTATTATCATTAGACAAGAGGTCACGTTTATCGCTAATTGCGCCCATGATTTTGTTTAATTCTTCTGGATTTTGTTCTACTTCGAACATCTTTTGTAACTCCTCAAGACTATATTTTTCATACTCCATCTTCTTTCTCTTTCTTTTCAGTGAATTTTTCACCAGATTGTTCTTCTACTTCTTTTTGAGTTTTTATCTCTTGTAGAGGAAATGAAATCTTATTTTTTGGATTTTGGAAAGGATATTTATACTGAAAAGGAGTGCTATTTTTAGAAGCACCTTCTCCGCTATGTCTAACTTTGTTAATGAAAGAAAGATGGACAACCGTTAACTGATTCTTAAGATCTCTTAGTTCCGTCTTTAATTCAGTTTTTAATTCTAAAACTACATCAGTTATATAGTTTAGTAGAGGTGCTAATGAGATATTACCTTCCGGTGAGTGAACAATATGCGAATAATTACGTCCAGGGCAAGCAGATGATGGTTCAAGCATTAATCTTAGTTAATTATCATTAATTAGCTTAATTAGTGATTAATTAGGTTAATAATCTTAATTATTTTTGTGCACGTGACTCTGATACCAGATGAAAGAGAACGTCGAGATCTATTAGTGAGCAAAAAACCACAAACACTTTTTTCAATTTTTCGAAAGTAAGTTTTTAAGGATTGAGGGTAGATTTGCAAATATAAAAAATTTAAAGGGCTAAAAAGAAAACTTAAATAGTAAAGGAGGCCCTTATAATAGTTTCCACAGAATAAAGGGGAACTGCTAATATATTTTGAAAACACAGGGCCCCGAAAATAGATTCAGCAAAATAATAGGTACTTGGCAATAATTATTTCCTATTGTTATGGTGGTATTTGTTAGTGGATAAAAAAAACAAAAAGTAGGTACAAAGATAAATGTAATTCGCAACTCTGGGATACCCAATATTTTATGGACATAATTGTTAAGGGACAACTTTTTTAAAATATATTTTCATGTACCTATTATTTTAGGTAAACTATTTGTAAGAATCAATATCCCACGAAATAGGGATTTTTAGGCCTTTTTTCTTTCAAATATGACCCACAACTTCGGAAATTTTATTTTTGTTCCAAATGGGGTTGAAAGTATAAATACTCAAACTTTTGGGCTTTCTTAGAAAAATAAGTTTATATTAATATTTAGACTTCTTATAATGACTTCACTGGTACTAGTTATTATAATATAATACTTATATCATAAATATTATATTTTTTGTTATTAGAGGCCCACTATGCTTAAGAAAATAATTAAAGTTTAATTAGAGAGTTTCGATTATTACCTAAAATTAGTTGGCGTTGGCGTCTAGCGTTCCTCTAACTTTCAGTTTACAGATATTGCTAATCTCAATTCCATTTTTCTTGGATCAGGCAAAACATAGATCCGTTTCTTTTCCTACCTGGGGCCATAGTCATTAATTAAGTTTCTTATATTTTAAGGATAGTGAGACTTTAATCAAAAAATCATAGTATTTAAGACATAAGGTTCGATTGAATAACGTCCTATACTAGAAAAATTATTTTATTGAAAACTTAAAAGTAGAAATATTACAATGGAAAGATTGAATAGGGATTTAAGCTATTGAAATTATCATAGATGCTTGCTCATAGAGAAATGGAGATATCTGAATTTTCTTTTGCTTGAGTATGCTCAAATGACTGTGTCCCTTCTCAGTACTCAACCTCTCTTTTTATAGAGGAGATGAACTACAGAGGATGCTCTAATGGCTATAGTACATATACCGATATTTTCACATGACCATAGCTATTCTCACATTGTTACAGTAGACTGCATTATTTTATTGACCTAGCATTACTAACTACTTCTTGTCGTTCTGAAAATTATTCTTATTGTTGATAATTGGGGTTGTCTAAATCAATCAATTGAAGAAGATAATGGACTGGTTTGGCTTTTCTATTTTTATACTCAATTGCTACATAATGTACCTCGACATACAGGCTTCTATTATCTGAAATTTTGATCTATAAGGGGAAGTAAGAATCCAATGGATCCTTTTAAGCATGCACTGTTAAAACTTAGCTAGCCTTAAGAAGAATGGGTACTTTAGATCTTGGATTTTCATGAGGTAAGCTATCATTTCATATTCCCAAGCTTTCATGATGAAGTCATTTGAAGAGATTGAATTTGTTAGGAATCTTCCACCACGAATCTATCAGGAAAGAAGATCACAATACTCCATGACTCCCTAATATTATAAACACACCTTAGTTAATTCATTTGTCACTCTAAAAAGGTGAATCTTTCTACTATTAGATAAACAAAAAATAGCAGATTAAAGTGTGATTTACTTTACTATGAAATTCTAAAATATCCATAAGGACTCTACTATAAGGAGAAACCCGTTCTAGTAGTAATGACAATTTATTTTAGATTTTCTCCTTTTTTAGCAGTAGTTCTGGTCTAATGATTACTGTTAGCAAGTTCATTAGTTAAACTATTTGCTAGAGAATTCTTCGATCTTGATATATGTTCAGTAGATAAGGAAAACTTAAGTCATAATTGCCAACGCATGAGTCGTCCTTACACTTACATATTGGATAAATTATTTTTCATAAAACCAAGTATCCATTTGCAATTAGTTCGAATAAAAAAAAGATTTTGGGCTAAAAAGATTAAGAACTTCTCAATTTTCCTTATGACTGTAACGGATTTTTTCCCCCTATTATGGGATAGTTGCATTCTTCTTTGTTAATATTTCCACTGCACTGTTTGTAATGTGTTTCCCCTTCTTTGATTTTTAATGTTGCACTCTAGTACTCGTTGTTGGCATTTGCCCTACGAATTAAATCATTTCCTTCCTTAGCCAAATTAAGAATACAAAGATTTTTGCACATTTTTTTGAAGTTTTGAACAATCTTCGAATCACTAAGGGGGCCATGTCTAACTTATTTCTTTATTTAGTTTTTATTACAATGGTTTTCTCAATTTAGCTAGATCTTTAATGAAATTTGAAGTATAGGTAAGATATTTAATAAACCTTTCTAATTGCTTCCTATTTTCAATCTTTTGAGCAAAATTTTCTATTTTTTCTAGAATATACTTTTATAAAATGATTTATTCCACTTTTATTTCCAGACCTAAAAATTTGATTTCTTGTTCAGCATAAATGCACTTGTTCTTACCAAGAATAATGTCATGATCAATGCATATTTGGTTGACATCTAGAACATCATTTTCGTGTTGTTTTATGGTCTTGAAAAAGACAAGGATATCACTAATGTAAATTAGACAATAATGATTAAGATATTTGAAAATGTTATCTATTCTTCTTTGAAATATTTGAGGTGCATTTTTTTAGATCAAATGACACTACTATCCACTCATAATGTCCTTGAGGGGGCACTAAAAGCAGTTAAATGAATGTTTTCTTCATCCATTTTTATTACAGTATCTGCTTTTGCAATCCATTTTCATAAGCCAAGAAACTCCTTGAATTCTATTGAAAAAGATTGCTTTGTTAGAAATATAACAATCATAAAAGATAGTATTATTATTAAGCTTTTTGTAATTGATTACCATTCTTGTTTTTCCTCTTTTTTCTTCAGCATAATTTCTTACCATTAGAGTAGGATAGGTGTGAGACGCTTGCTATTTCTGAGTAATCGTTTATCCAAAAGTTCTTTGATTTGTTTACCAAGTTTTTAGATATCCTGGTATGCATACACCAATTATTTGACTCGAATAACAGTGTCAGGATTCAACAAAGTAATCTTTCAAATGACTTATCTTTATTTCAAAATTATAAAGAATTATCAGAATAGAGTTCTTTGTATAATTGCTATTGTTGTTCAGTATTCTGTTATTTAATAGATAACTCAAGTAGTGAGATTGTTAGTGTTGTTTTATATTGTGCAAGTATTACCTTCTCACTACGCTAGATGCGTGTGAACTCAATATTCAGATGCGTGTAAGCCTTTTTTAATTTTTTAAGAGGAACTGAATGACCATATTGTAACTATTATTTGGTTTATGGTATGTGTACATAGAGAATGTGACCTCTAAAAATTATTTTTAATAATCATATCATGGAAAGGTTGATCTGTAGCCCATAGAAATGGTATAATGCATTTGATTCACCCTATGTCTATTGATAATCTTTCTATGACCTCATTGTGACTCATTATGCTATTGTCAGCTATCTTTACTTGTAAATGATTCTTAGCTTTCTTCCACATAAATTCTAAAAATAAAGATTTTTTTTAAAACAAACAGAACAACTACTATCTATGTAAACACACAATTCATATTTATTATATTCTCTAAACATACATTTATTGGGATATAAATGCTATTAGGGTTTGTATTGGTGACTTTATAGCATATCTACCCAGTCATATTTTTGACTACTTCGTTCTCATAGATTGTCTCATTAGCAGTTCTTGTTTTATACCTAATGATTTTTCTATCTAAATTCATACTTCGATCAACACTGTATCTTACGGGTTCAAAACTTATTCTACTCATTTCTCTTACCATGCTAATTGTGTCATCTTCTTTAAGCTCTTCTTCAGCTGTCGAAGATTTTGCTTCCATTCTGATCTTACACTCATACTTCTTAGTAATTGGAGTTTAATGATAATTTATCATTTTCATCAATTTTTATTACGTTTTTCTTATTGATTTTTGTAGGATTTGCAAAGCTAGATATCCATGACCTATTAATTTTTATCTCCTGTAGGTTGGACTTTATCCTTTGAATTTCTTTGCATAGGAGCAAGACTCTTAAATTTTCTATCTCTATCATTGTTATCTTAGTTTTTGGGTCTAAGGTATTATCTAATTTGTAAATTATTTTTCAAAATATCCTGAGTGGATAATATCCTCTTTTCATATCCATCTGAACTATTTTTATCTTAATGGATAAGAAGTTTTTAGTAAATTCATCTTTTAGACGTACACAACATCCAAGTCAATAATTAAATTCTATTGATCCATTATATAAATTTTCTTAATCCTTGTGATGATGTGATTATTAACTTTGGTATGTCTGATATAACAGAGTAGAGCATAAAGATCAACATCTTTGCATAATATTGTAATAGAATAATTAGAACTTTGATACTTCCAACATGGTTATACCTGTACTTTCTATCTTTGTTATGCTTAATGATATTTTTTCAATTAATGAGATTAGCTTCTCCCATATCATACTCACAGTCTCTTATCTCAAAATCTCCTTCTATCATTTTGTATATGTACTTACTCTTTAATTGAAGGATAAATTTTTCATAGATCATATCTTTCTGAATTATAGGAAAGACCCAATTTTCTTTGGCATCTTCATTCTGATTATCTACATTAAATAAACTTAAGTACTCTCCTTTGGCATCTTCCCTTGAAGATTGCCAAGACAAACTTAACTACTCCCCATCATTTGACAAGTTTCTTCATAGTCACTCTCTTCATATTCATCTTCTAGTACAATCTCAACAATTCTTTTGTTATTTTTCAGGGTTAGACCTAGTACTTCTTCTTCACTAAGCTCAAAATTATCTAGACTACCTAAGTTTCTATAAGCTTGTTATTCTTCCTATTTTTTCATTCGTTAGCATAATGCCCTACTTCTCCGCGTCTCCAGTAGTTGCAATTGTTTTTCCCTGCAGGATAATAAGTAATTTTTCTAAAAAAATCTTTGTTTTTGAGGGCACGGTTTGTTATAATATTTTCTTTTGTATTGCTCTCCATTTTCTTGCTAAAGCTCTTTTTCTCATAGACTTTTTCTTTTCTTCTCTTCTCATGCCATTTCCCTATTAGTGAGGAGAATCCCAACAGGTTAAAAATTATTTCTTCTTTTTTTTTTTTTGCTTTTGAAGATCAAGACATTCATCATTGATCCATTTTCTTAAATAAGAGATTCTTGTACCAAGAGTACCAATGGCATCTGCTTTTTCAAGCACCACAATGCACTTTTCATTGTTATGAAGTTATCGAATATGATAATTTATCATAGAACATACCAAGATTGGTTTCATTAATTATGTCCAATTTTGTAATAATATTGACTAAATTTAGCAATTTAATTTTTCAAATATCTCATGTTCCAAAGCTCTATGTTATTAATCTTTCTTTGCCATTCTCTAGCTTTTTCTTCAGAATCAAGTTTAGCTCTTATAAATTTAGTTTTGATTTCGTTACATAATTTTTTGAACATAACAGCTGGTGTTTCAATCATTCTTCAAATACTTTTACCTTCCTCATCTAATGAGTCATACCAATTAGATATAATGCTGAAAAAACTATGTTCGATATAGTTCAAGAAATTTCCAACAAACCATGTAGTATTCAAGTTAAGGAAACCATTCTTACCTCATTTCCAATGCTCAATATTTCTTCTCTATTGTAAGCTCCATCGATGTTTGACTAATGGGGATAAGATCAATCTCTTCAAAGGACATTGTTTTCCTTGAGGTGAACCCCAAAAGAAAAATTGGTTGTGCTGGAATGCATGTAGGTCTCATATAATGGGTATTTCTTTTGGAAGATTCACCAAATTTTTCAGGTTTCGATATTAAGTTATTAACTAATTTGGACTTGATTTTGTCTATGTTGAGTTCTTCTCCAATCTCATTGATTTCTCCGCCAAACACCATTTTGCCAAATCTTTTATCTAGTTCTATACTAATTTCTTCTAACCGAATAATATTAAGATCCTCTAGTTTGATTATGTTCATCTGCTAATATATTTTTCTTCTTACTGGACATAATTTGTCTTTTCATTATCCTCACATAATATATCTTGTTTTGCAACTATTGCGCCCATACTTTGTTTAATTCTTCTAGGCTTTGTTCTTTATTAAATATGTTCTGTAATTCATATACGGCTTATACACCATCCTTTTTTTTTCCCCTATACCTTTCAGATGATTTTTCAGTGGATTTTTCTCCTACTTCTTTTTGATTTTTAATATTATGCAAATGAAATGAATTTTTATTTTCTAGGCTTTGGAAATGATATTACGCCGAAATGGAGTACTCATACTTAAATCAGATTTTTCACTATGTCTAATCTCGATCAAAGAACGATGGATGACAGACAATTGCTTTTTTATCTCCTTACCGTCAGTCATGATTTTGGCTAATTATGTCTTTAATTCTCAGAGTATATCAATAATATAATTTAATTATAATGTTACTGAGGTGGTTCATTCTGGTGAGTACATAATATATGAAAAATTAGGAGCAGCGCACGTAGGTGATGGTTCAAGCATTAAATGCAGTTAATTCTCTTACTTAATTGTTATATAACTTAATTATCTTAATTATTTTTGATCACATGACCCTGATACCATATGAAAGAGGGATTTGAGTAGCACTTGAAAGCAGAACATCACATACACAAAAATAAAATTTTCGACAGTAAGGTTTTAAGTATTGAAGTAAAATATGCAAATATGAAAAGTTTAGGGCTAAAGATAAAAATAAAAATAGTAAACTGTTCCCTTAAAATGGTTTCCACAGAATATTGGGTCTTTTACATATACCTAATAACATGATCTCCTAATTATGATTTTCACACAATGCAAGGTATCTAACTGTAATTTGTTAAGATAAATGTATATAAAGTTTCAACTTAAAGCTTTATACATACCAATCATCTATGTATTATGGACACTCAAATTAATAGTTGACGTAAGTACTTAAGTTATAGGCAGCATTGTAATCGTAATTTGTGTATAGATGTACTAATCTCTCGATCGTTCAATTATTAATTTAAAAAGATAATTTTTTTGATTATTTAATGGCAAAAACTGTTCGGTAGAATAACGAAACAAATAATTTTTTTGATTATTTAATGGCAAAAACTGTTCGGTAGAATAACGAAACAAAAAATAGTTAAGTAATGGAAATCAAGTTTCATACATATTTTTAGTATTTTCTATGTTTGTAGGGATAAGGTTATATTTATTTAGATATCTTAACACTGCTAAAGTGATGTGATGCACATTAGCATGTAACATCCTGACCAAGTAGTTAAGTTATTAGATATGTTCTGTTGGACAACAATCAAACTTTCAAACTTTTAGCCTGAAGACTAATATTTAACAACTCAAAGGCTCCCTTGAGTTTCTTGTTGTATTAGGCATACTAAACCACTTATGAAGGATACCATAGCACTTATAAAGTATGTCATGTTAGTTTCCCTAATCTTTAGATGTGTGATGTTAGGTTCCCTAATTTTTAGATGCGGGACAGATACCTTACTTAAGAGATTTGATCTCATACCATCTATAGTACTGTGTTCCAATAGGTCAGTTCATTATATATCATACTGGCTAACAATTTAGTTTCTAAGGGCCTGTTCTTTTTTGTGTTAGAATACAGTCATAAGTTGTAAGAAAAAGTAAGGAACAAGGGCCTGTTCTTTTCGTGGATCAATCCATATTTACCAATTTCAACCCACTTCAACCTACTTCAACCTATTTCAATCCACTTGAAAAAAAATACCAACTTCAACTCATTTCAACCTACCTCAACTCACTTCAACCTACCTCAATCCACTTCAACCTACCTCAACCTACTTCAACCTACTTTAACCCACCCCCTTTATAATTTTAATAATTTGTAAAGTATCATATGAGATTTAGAGTCTGTTATTTTCGTGGGTAAATTGGGTGGGTAAAAGGGTGAAGTAGGTTGAAGTAGGTTGAGGTTGAAGTTGGTATTTTTTTTTTGAGGTGGGTTGAAGTGGGTTGATGTAGGTTGAACTGCGTTGAAGTTGGTATATTATTTATGTGGTGGGTTAAAGTGGGTTAAAATAATGAGAATGTAATTAATGTGTGATAATTTATGAAGTTATTGAAAATTTGTGGAAGTTTTGTTTATTCTTTTTTATTTTTTATTTTTTATATGTTTTATGTTTTATGTTTTATTTTTTATTTTTTATTTTTATTTTTTTAGGTTTTATTTTTTATTTTTTATTTTTTACTTTTTAATTTTTTAATTTTTTTCTATTTTTATTTTTATTTTTTATATGTTTTGCTTTTTATGTTTTATGTTTTATGTTTTATTTTTTATTTTTTATTTTTTATTTTTATTTTTATTTTTTATTTGTTATTTGTTATTTTTCATTTTTTATTTTTATACTTTTTAGCTTTTAGCTTTTATATTTTATATTTTATATTTTATATTTTATATTTTATATTTTAATTTTTTAATTTCTTATTTTTAATTTTTAATTTTTAATTTTTTAATTTTAATTTTAATTTTAATTTTGTATTTTTTTATTTTTCATTTTTTATTTTTTATTTAAATTTTTATATTTTATTTCTTATTTTTTATTTTTTATTTTTTACTTTTTACTGCTTATTTTTTATTTTTTTATTCATTATTCTTTATTCTTTATTTTTCATTTTTTGATGATTTTATGTCTTTTATGTTTTTATTTCTTATTTCTTATTTTTTGTTTTTTTATTTTTTACATTAATTTTTAATTTTTATTTGTCATTTTTTAATTTTAATTTTTCTGTTTTATTCTTCATTTTCCAATTTTATTTTTTGTTTTTTATTTTTTATGTTTTTATTCCTTATTTTTTATTTTTTATTTATTAATTTCTACATTTTAATTTTAGTTTTTTATTTTTTATTTCTTATTCCTTAATTTTTTACGTTCTAATTTTTTAATTTTTTAATTTTTAATTTCTTATTTCTTATCTTTTTATCTTTTTATTTTTTATGTTTTTATGTTTTTATTTTTTATTTTGTTGGAATTTTTTGTAACTTTTGTTTGCAATAAAAATAAAAAGATAAAAAATTAAAAAATGAATGTAAAAAATTAACAACAAACAAAAATACAGGAAAAAAACAAATAAAAAACATAAAAATGAAATATAAAAAATTTAAAATTTAAAACAAAAAATTAGAAATAACAAATAAAAAATAAAAAATAAAGAATAAAAAATAAAAAATGAAGCATGAAGAAATAATAAATAAAAAATTTAAAATAAAAAATAAAAAAGTAAAATGAAAATGTAAAAAAAAAACAAATAAAAAAAAAGAAATCAAAAATAAAAACGTACAACATAAAAAACTAAAAAAGCAAACAGTAAAAAGTAAAAAATTTAAAATTAAAAATTAAAAAATTAAAAACTAGAAATTAAAAACAAAAAAAAATTTAAAAAAATTTAAAAATAAAAAATAGAAAATAAAAAACTAAAAATAAGAAATAAAAAATAAAAATAAAAAATAAAAAATAAGAAATTAAAAAATTTGAAAATAAAACCCTAAAACAAATAAAAATAAAAATAAAAAATAAAAACATAAAAAGAAAAAAAACTAAAATAAAAGAAAACAAAAATAAAATAACAATAATTAAAAAATAAAAATAAAAAATAAAAATAAAAAATAAAAAATAAAAAATGAGAAATAAGAAATAAGAAATAAGAAATAAAAAATAAAAAATATAAAATATAAAATAACAAATAAGAAATTAACAAAAATTAAAAAATAAAAAACAAAAAATAAACACATAAACACTTAAAAACATAAAAAAATAAAAAATAAAAAATAAAAAATAAAAAAATAAAATATAAAAATATAAANNNNAAAACTAAAAAATACAAAAATAAAAACATAAAAAATNAAAAATTTAAATTAAAGAAATAAAATAAAATAATAAAAATTTATAAGTAAAAAATAAAAAATACAAAATACAAAATAAAAATAAAAATAAAAATACAAAATACAAAATAAATAAGAGGAAAAAATAAAAAATAAAAATAAAAGCAAAAAATAAAAACATAAAAATTAAAACCATAAAAAATAAAAAACAAAAAACAAAACAATAAAAATCAAAAATCAAAAATCAAAAATAACAAATAAAAAATCGAAAAATAAAAAATAAGAAATTTAAAAAATTTAAATTAACATATAAAAATAAAAAATAAAAAATAAAAAAAAGAAATAAGAAATTAAAAAATTAAAAGATAAAAAATTAAAAATTAAAAATTAAAAATTAAAAATTAAAAATTAAAAATTAAAATTAAAAATTAAAAATTAAAAATAAAAATAAAAAATAAAAAATTAACGCATAAAAAATAAACATAACAAATAAAAAATAGCAAATAACCATTAAAAAATAAAAAATTAATAAGTTAAAAATTAAAAAAGAATAAACAAAAATTTCACAAAATTTCGATAACTTCATAAATTATCACACATTAATTACATTCTCATTATTTTAACCCACTTCAACCCACCACGTAAAAAAATATCAACTTCAACCCACGTCAACCTACATCAACCAACTTCAACCTACATCAACTAACTTCAACCTACTTCAATCTATTTTAACCAACCTCAAAAAAAAAATATCAACTTCAACCTACCTCAACCCACTTCAACCTACTTCATCCTTTTACCCATTCAATTTATTCACGAAAAAACAGGCCCTAAGTATAAGGATTGGAGTTGTTAGGACTGTAAAAAAAGTTGTAAGAAACTATAAGAAGCTATAAGGATATAGATATGCAATTGTCGAATTATCAAGAAGTTATATAAATATAATTTTAAGATATGTATGCATTTGTTGGTCTTTAATATATGATATATGAAATAAATTATTTCATGAAAGTAGATTACATACAATATGTTAGTGGATTATGTAACCACTTACTCAAACTCTCACTTATTTATGAAATTAATTTTATACCATCACTAAACGAATTATTTTTCAGATTAGACAAGCAAATTGTGTTTTTATACATCATCATTTTGAATGACAAGAAATAATACCGAAATAACATAATTAATGAAAATAAACCTTTAAACAAGCCAACTAATTAAACAACAATCAAACATAATCAAATGCACAAATTTATAGAACCAAATATATTCTATACTTGTCGTGAAAAATATGATCTAACTAGAGGACTGAAGGAGCGATTCAGTTATTGGTACTCATCTTTACAAATGACAAATGAGAGAACATTTGGAGTACTAAAGGAATATAGAAAATACTAGCGGATAGAATGTCTCCAATGAGATTAGAGCAGTGTCTTGGGATAATTGTTGCTTGTTATACTCTTATTATTCTGTATAAAAAGAGCATAACAATCTCAGCAAGGGACTCAAATGTGGATCGGCAACCGAATGTTCAATTGTATGATGATGTTAACCAAATGGACATAGATGAACTTAGGGATGAAAGAGTTGAAATGCTTTCGTCACCCATAGTTTGACTATTTTTATATATGACTCTCGTCAAAATTCAAACATTGTATACAAGTTTTGTATTATAATTTTAAAAGCTTGTTAACTTATTTTCTTTATAATGGGGTATATGATTCATGTCAATGTAATTTTTTTTTTTGATGTTTATAGAAATATTATATTCATAAAAATATATACAAATTTTCATATTGGTAGGATATTAGAAAAATATACATATTTTTATAAATATGAGAAAAAATAAATGATAAGTTGAATGTTATAAAAATATATAAGGAGATGCAAGAAGATGCAATGAGGTGTACATCAATGCAAGAATATGTAAGGAGACCCTGTTCTTTTTCATGATAATGAGCATTCAGGTCAACGTTTGCATCTTCTTGTAGGTTCTTATAGCTCTTACGATTTCTTCCATCTTAAGCAAAATGCTTACAAATTTTTATATCTTTTTACATCTCCTTATATCTTTTTACATCTTCATACATCTCCTTATATATATTTTTTATAACATTGAACTAGTCATTTATTTTGTTATCATATTTACAGAAATATGTATATATTTTTTTATATACTGCCAGTATGAAAAATATGTACACATTTTGTAAACATAATATTTTTATAAACTTAAAAATAAAATTTAACAACGAAATTATATTTGAGTTTCGATGTGAATCATATACAGCATTATAGAGAAAAAAAGTTGACATACCCTCAAAATTACTATACGAAAATTGCATTCATGTTTGAGTTGTGACGTAAATTATATATGACAATAGTCAAGCTGCTTACATCTTGAAATAATTTACTTCGCAAATCATACATATGAAAGTAAGTTAAAATGTCCTTAATTTACTTTCTTGAGATAATTTATTTCGCAAATCATACATTACAGACTAACAATTATACATACATATTTAAAAATTATATTTATGCAACATTTAAATTATTGAACACCTGCTTACATCTATCATTACAATTCCTTACAACATCTTATAGTTTCTTACATCTTTTTACAACTTCTTTATAATTCTTATAACTTCTTACAGCTTACAGTTGCATTTATCACGAAAAAGTAGATCCGGCGATATAAGAAGATGTAAAAAGTTGTAAGAATTATGTTAAAAATGTAAAGAGGTGTAAAAAAAAAAATGTAAATTGTAGCATAAATGCTTACTATCGCCAAAAAGGAAGTGATCTTGAGCCTTCACACTCCATTGTACTTAAGTTTGAAAAGGGAAAATGTCCACTGTTGTAGTAGGCATATTTTGTAACTTGTAAACTATATTATATTTCCCTAATATTTCGGTGTGCAACAGACGTGTTACAAAACAGTAGTGCTGCGGTATTATTATCAAATAAAATAAAAATAAAAGACAAGAAATCTCAAGGCATCATTTACCCAATACAGTACGTTATCTAATTAAAGAAGTTAGATAGTAAACCAATCATATCTCTTGTAGATTTTTGTTAATATATCCCTATCACATTATTCACTAAAAATTATGATTAGCTTGGTGAAATGAACGTAGTTTAATGGGCTTGCATCAGCAAATCATTCATCCAATGAATGTGAGCTTCGTTCAACTAGGCGCTCCGATCCCAGCACTGTTTTTTTTTTTTTTTTTTTGAGTAAATTTGGAGCTCCTATTTTACTAAAGTTGAGTTATTATTGACTCAATAAAAAATAGAGCTATCTTATCACAGAGTTTTTTCCTTTACAAGATTCAAATCTGAACCTTATTTACAGGGAACAAGTGTCAAATTATTTGAATCTGTGTTAATATCCAAATACTGTTTTAGCACAATCTTTTTGTCTAGAAGTTAATTTACTATTTGTCTATAAAGATATAATTTCTTCGGCACAGATATTTATAAAACTCAAAGTAAAATTTTAATTGAAGAAGATAAGTATTAAACTATTTACATCTAACTATTTTAATATTATGAAAATAATATATCTAGTCATTTATTTTACAATAATTGTGTTGATTACGTATATTGCAGTCATTCCACACCTTGATTTTGCTTTTAGTGAGTGGTATGAAAGGAAATACGCTCTATTCCTATTCATGCTGCCATTCTTAGTAATAACAACAACGCCACCTTTTTAAGTTTTACTAGCTTTTTGGACAATACATATTTACATTTTTCACCTTTTTTTTGGGTTCATTTGGTTTTCTCCAATTTCTTTAACCTTAATTAATATTTCTCAAATCAACTTTTTCCCCCTTAATTAAAAGTGTACAATTTTTTAAAATGTGCTTTATACATGTCTATTTTAAGTCTATTTTCTTAGTTAAATAAAACTTATCACTCACAATTATCCTATCAATAATGCCAATTGTAATAAGTGGTTTATCAATATTTATTTCCCGCCATTCTATTTGCCCATAGGTCACGACTTACCCATACGCAACGCACGCGATTCCTTCACCTATCATAATAGCAACATAATTTAGTACCCAAAAAAGAATTT
>NCQT01071728.1:26194-37420 GCA_002740465.1 Stenocereus thurberi
TCTGACATACTAACCTTTTTGAACAGTATCTATTGCATAATCAGCTTTGATGTGTTTTCCTAAAATCTTAGCAATGTTAAATAAAGGAAACTTATTGAAAAAAAATTACTGGCAACTTCAGGGAACCTAAGCTATACTATCATGGTGCTGAATCGGCTTAACAAAGGTTCAAAGTTTTATTTCCATCTAGTACGCACTAGGTGGTGCCCAAAAATAAACCATTGACCGCCATAAGCATTTTTTCAAGTCATGCTCATTCTCAAATCTAGACATAAAGGCATGCCACGCTGTATCAATTATTTCAATGGACCCGAAAATACGCCATATAGCCCTAGTACTTTGTTTCATAGTTTCATACTGGGTTTTATGCCAAAGACCTCTCCCATCAATGCTTTTCCCATGCGGGTCTAAGTTGTTGAATTTGTTCCTTGGTGAACTTGACCTTGTGGGGAATGTCAGGTTCCTCCATGGCTTCTTGATCCTCATCTTCATCGATCTGCACGTCGCATGCCATAGCTTGTGCTTTCATTTCCCATTCTATAGTGCCTTGGAGAACATTCTTGAAAAATTACTTCTATCCTTCATGATGTGCGGTTTCATGACCTTTATTTGTGTGGTTAATGTTAGACTTAGTTGAATTTTGTTAGTCAATCATCATGGCTTCTTAAGCACGTGGATTCCTTTCATGTTTCTTGCGAGAATCAGAATTGTTAGGTGTTGATTCAGGGAATGGTGATCCTATGTGGAAGGGGGGTTCATGTTTCCTGTTTCCCTCAAGACTAATAAGTGATGAGGTAGTTATTAGGTTGACTATCCTACAAATGATGTATTCATGTTATCACCAAACAAAAGAAACATATTCATGTCACTATCCATCGTGAACTAAATAATAATTGGATTTCTCTCACATTGACATTCTTAATAGTATAAGGGTGTCAGCGTGGGCAATGGGATTAGAGTCAGCCTACTAACAAAGCATAATAATCAGGTATTTGGGACATAGCTGATCGATCATTAATAAAGGGAAAGTTAATCCTCAGGTACCCTAACGTATGCGACATTAATAATTCTAGACCGGAGTTTTTGGAGTGAATATTTTAGTACCTTGAAGTTTAATGACTGAATTTTTAGATTACCTTTATATTTTCTTGACCCCCTAAACTTTTGAAATTTGCATTTTTAACCATAATCTTTGAATATTTGAAAACTTACTTCAAAGATTTTAATTTTGTACATGTATAATTTCTCTCATAAATACTACTCTAGGCCCTCTTTCAATTGGTGTCAGAGCCATGTGACCAAAACAATTAAGATAATTAAGTTAATTACTATTAATAGTTAATTAAGCTAATTAACTGTGTTTAATGCTTGAATCAGTACCTACTTGCTATGCTCCTAATTATTCACAAATTATTCGCTCACCAGAAGGAAATACTTCAGTAGTACTACTATCAAACTATATCATTGATATAGTTTTAGAATTAAAAGATGAATTAGTAAAAATTAAGACTGAAATTAAGAAGATTAAGAACCAATTGTCTATAATCCATCTTTATTTAATTAATAAGATTAGACATAATAAAAAATCTAATTTAAGTATTAGTACTCCATTCTAGCATAAATATCATTTCTAAAACCCAGAAAACAAAAATTCATTTCCTTTGCATGATAATATAATCCCAAAAGAAGGAGAAAAATCAACAAAAAACTCAACTGAAAAATCATCTGAAAAGGCAAAGAAAGAAAAAAAAGCATGTAGTATAAATAGTATAATCTTGAAACATTATAGAATATATTTGATAAAGAATGAAACACGAAATAATTAAACAAAATCATGAGCGCAATAGTTGATAATGTATTATCTTATGATAATGAAGAGGCAAATAATGTCCAATTAGAAATAAAATATATTAGCAGATGAACCTAATTAAACTAAAAGATCTTAATGTTGTACCTTGAGGAGAAATTAAAAGAACAATGGATAACAAAAACATGGTAAAATGATATGTGATGATGAAACCAAAATGATTAGAGATCAATGTAACATACATGAAATCGAGTCCAATCTACTTAAATGTTGTTCCTGAACCTGAAGAATCTGGTGAACCTTCTAGAAAAAATACTCATTTTATGAGACCTAGGTACGTTCTAGCAGGGCACACAACTAACTTTTCATTGGGTTTATCTCAATGGAAACCATGTCCATTGAAGAAATTGGACTTACCCTAATTAGCCAAACATGATACATCTTAAACATCGATGAAACTCGTGATAGAGAAGAAATATTTAAGCATTGAAAAAGAGGCATGAATAGTATCCTAAACTCAAACACTGCATGGATTGCTGGAAATTTTCTAAACTGTATTAAACATAGTATTTCTAACACTATAGCTAACTGCTATGATTCTTAGATGAGGAAGGTAAAAATGTATTAAAAATGATAGAAACACCAGCTACTGTGTTCAAAAAATTATATAAGGAAATCGAAGCTGAATTTATCAGAGCTAGACCTGATTCCGTAGAAAAAGTTAGAGAATAACAAAGAAAGATTAATAACATAGAATTATGAGACATGAGAGATCTGGAGAATCATATTGCTGAATTTAGTAAATATTATTATAAAATTTGGCATAATGAAATCAATCTTGGTATATTTTATGACAAATTACCATATACGATCAATTCTATAATTGATGAAAAGTACATTGCATGACTTGAGAAAGAGGATGTCATTGATACCCTTGGTACAAGAATCTCTTATCTAAGGAAATGGGTCAATGATTAATGTTTCGATCTCTAAAAATAAAAGAAAATGAAACAATTTCTAGCATATTGTGATAATCCTCATCAATAGAAAAAAGAACCTCAGAGAAGAAATAAAAACAAATTTAATAAGAAAAAAAGCTTTAACAAGCAAACAGGAGAGAAATATAAAAGAAAATATTATAACAATCAAGCCCTAAAAAGCAAAATTTTTTAGAAAAGCCGCATATTATCCCACCAGGAAAAACGACTGTAAGTGTTTAGCATGCAATGAATTAGGTCATTATGCAAGTGAATGCGAAAATAGAAAGAATAACAAGCTTATTGAAACTTTAGGCAGTATAGGTTATTTTGAGCTTAGTGAGAAAGAAGCACTAGATCCAACCTTCAAAAACACCAAGGAATTGTTGAGATTGTACTAGAAGATGCATATGAAGAAAATGATTATGAAAAAACTAGTCATATGATTGAAAATAGCTCAATTACTATTGGTGATCTTCAAGGAGAGGAGTTTATTGTCGATAATGAGAATGAAGATGTCAAAGGAGATTTTGTCATTCCTATAATTTAGAAAGACATGATCTATAAAAAATTTATCTTTCAATTGAAGAGTAAGTACATATGCGAAATGATGGAAGGAGATTTAAAGATAAAAAACTGTGAGTATGATGTAGGAAAAGTTAATCTCTTTAATTGAAAAAACATCCTTAAGCATAACAAAGATAGAATGTATATGTGTATATTCATATTGGAAGTATCTAAGTACAAATTACTAATTCGCAGTATTATCACAAAAATATTGATCTTTATGCTTTACTCTATGATATCAAGCATACCAAACTTAATAATCAAATTATCATAAGGATTAAGCCCAATTTATGTGATGGATGTGTAGGATTCAATTATCGACACGGATATTATGTAAGCATAATGATGAATTTGCCAAAAACTTTCTATCTCTTAAGATAAAAATAGTTGGGGCGAAAATGAAAAGAGGACGATACCTACTAAGGATATTTTAGAGAATAATCTATAAATTAGATAATACGATAGATTCAAAGACAAAGATAATTATGATAGAGGTAGAAAAATTAGAAAGTCATACTCCAATGGAAAAAATTCAAAGGATCAATTCCAATCTGTAGGGATAAAAATCGATAGGTCTTGGATATCTAATTTTACCAAACCCACAAAAATCAATAAGAAAAATATAATAAAAATTGATAAGAATGGTAGAATTATCATTAAACCCCAATTATTAAGAAGTATGAGTGCAAGATTAGAGTGGGGGGAAGGAACTTCAACTACTAAAGAAGAACTCAAAGAAAACAATACCATTAGTATGGCTAACGTAATGAGTAGAATGAGTTTTGAAGTTGCAAAACACAGTGTAGATATGGGTCTAGATAGAAAAGTAATTGGGCACAAAATAAGAACTATTGGTGTGACTATTTATGAGGATGAATTAGTTAAAAATATCACTATAGAGATATACTATGAAGTTATCAATACAAATCCTAAAAGCATTTATATCCCAGTAAATTTATGTTTAGAGAGGTATGAGAGATATCAATTGTGTGCCTACATTGATAGTGGTTGTTCTATCTATTTTGAAAAAAGATCACTATTTCTAGAATTTATGTGAAAAAAACCAAGAATCATTTACAAGCAAGAGTAGATGACAATAGCATGAGTCGTGATGACACCATAAAAGGGTTATCCATAGAAATAGTCCAATGCATTATCCCAATTCCATGAGTTATTGATAAACCGTCCCACGATATGATTATTGGAAATAATTTTCAGATGTTGCATTCTCTATGCAGACAGAGTCATAGGCCATAAACCAAATAATATTCATAATAAATAATCAATCAATTCCTATTAAAAAAATTAAGTAAAGCTTACACTCATTAGAAGATTGAACTTACATGCAATCAGCATGGTAAGAAGGTAATACCTACACAACATGAGATCGCACTAGCATTGTGAGATAGAACTAATGATAAGAGCAATAAGCAAAGAACAATACTCTGATAATTCTCTAAAACTTTAGGATAAAGATAAGACATTTGTAAAGATTACCTTGTTAAATCCCAACACAATTGTTCAAATCAAACAAATGGTGTAAACGCACCAGGACATCCAATAATTTGATAAGCAAATCAAAGAGTTTTTAGATAAAGGGTTAATCAGAAACAGTAAGAGTGTGAGAAGTCTCACTTTTATAGTAAAAAATCATTTGAAAAGAAAAGGGGAAAAGATAGAATGGTAAGCAATTGTAAAAAGCTTGGTAAGCAATTGTAAAAAGCTTAATGACAATAACATTTTTAATGGTTGTAATACTACTAGCAAAACACTTCTTTTTAATAGAATTCAAGGAGTCCTTTCGTTTTCAAAAATGGATTGCAAAAGCAGATACTGACAGATAAAATGGATGAAGAAAACATTTCTTCAACTATTTTTAGTACCCCCTTAAGAACATTATGAATTTATGAGTGGATAGTAATGCCTTTTGGTCTTAAAAATACACCTTAAATATTTCAAAGAAGAATGGATAATATCTTCAAAGGTCATAATCACTGTTGTCTAGTTCACATTGATGATATCCTTATCTTTTCCAAGACCATAGAACAATACAAAGATGGTGTCCTAGTTGTCACCCAAAGATGTATTGTTCATGGTATTATTCTTGATAAGAACAACTGCATTTATGCTAAACAAAAAGTAACTTTTTAGGTCTAAAAATAAAAGTTGGACAAATCATCCTAGAAAAGCATATTCTTAAAAAATAGAAAATTTTCCTAAAAACATTGAATATAGGAAGCAATTAGAAAAGTTTCTTAGATGTCTTACATATGATTCAGATTTCTTAAAGATCTAGCTAAATTGAAAAAACCATTACAGCAAAAACTCAAGAAAGAAATAAATTAGACACGGACCGCTAATGATGCAAACATTGTTAAAAACTTCAAAAACACGTGTAAAAATATTTCTGTTCTTAATTTATCTAATAAAGGAGATGATTTAATTTTGAGACAGATGCCATCAATAAGGACTGGAGTGAAGTACTCAAAATCAAAGAAAGAGAAAAACTATGCAAATATTGCAGTAAAAGTTTTAATAAAGCAGAATGCAACTATCCCACGACGGAAAAAGAAATCCTTGTAGTCATAAGGGGAATTGAAAAGTTCTTAATCTGTAGCGGCAAAACTTTTTCTTACTCAAACTGATTGCAAAGGAATACTTGGTTTTGTGAAAAAGAATTTATCAAACGTGAAATGACAAGGGAGACTCATGTGTTGGCAATTATGGCTTAATCGGTTTTCTTTCTCTATTAAACGTATACAGGGATCGAATAATTATCTGACAGATAGTTTAACTTGTAAGCTTGCCAATGGTGATGATTATAGCAGAACTCCTACTAGAAAAGGAGGAAATCCAAAATGAACTGCAATTACTACTAGAGTGGGTTTCTCCTTCTAGTAGAATTCTTATGGATATTTTGAAATTCCACACAAAAAGTAGATCATGCTTTGGCCTGTTGTCTTTTGCCTATGCAATAACACAAAGATTTAGCCTTTCAGAATTACAAATGAATTACCTAAGGTGTCCTTATGATATTTAGGAAAAAATAAGTTCCTATGTTTAAGAAAATGGTTCAACGACTGGTATGTAGCCTACATCACTATGATCATAATTATTCTTATAATATTTGGGAGTCATGAAATACTACGATCTTCTTTCCTAATAAATTTGGAGTTAGCGATGTTAGATTCCCAATAAATTTAAATCTCCAGATAACCCCATCATGAAAGTCTAGGAATATGGAATGGTAGTCTATCTCACGAAAATCCCATATCTAAAGTATCCATTCTTCTCAAGACTAAGTTTCAATAATGTATGGTTAAAAGGATCCATTGAATTCTCAAATCCCCTGATGGTCCAACAAAAATTTCATATAGTAGAAGTTTATATATCGAGGTACATTATATAGTAATCGAGTATGAAAATGAAAAGGCCAAACTAGCCCAATCTTGTTCAATTAGTTGATTTAGATGATCCCAGCGACCAATGTTAAGAAGTAGTTAGTGATCCTGCTTTAGCAAGAGTTAGAGATGGCGATGGGTCGTGCTTACATGGACCCACACCTATTTAAATTTTTTAGACCTGGACCCAGACCTGCCCAGACCTATTGGATCTGAAAAGATGGGACTCAGAGTCAGATCCTATGGGTCTGACAGGTCTATATGTCCTAAATGGATCGTAACTGTTTTTCACATTAAAAATTATTTTTCACATCCCAACATGAATTACCACATTCTAAAGAAGAAGGCGTGATATTTAATAAAAAACAAACCTCTACTTTGACACATACCATAGCTAAGTGTTCTTACATATGTTTTACATACCCAAAATAATATTATAATACAAACAAAACAGACAAAGTCCATCAATTAAACAAGCATAACGAAACAATTTTTCTTCTAGGACCACAGAAAGCAGAGTGGTTATGGGGTTTACTAGTTCAGATTTACTTTAGCCAATTGTTTTTGTCGTATTTCTTTTAAACAAAATTAATGGATCTTAAATGGGTCTTGGGTCAGTTCTAGGTTTGAACTCTTCATACCCAGACTCGATCCACATCCCTCAAACCTAAACCCACTTAAGACCCATTTGTCTCATTTCATTGGACCCAGACCCTCTAAATTGGGTCAGGTCTAATGGATCGGGGTCCAGTCTGGGACCCACTACCATCCTTAGCAAGAGTCATTAGTTTTTACAATATTTATCATCAAATGTGGGCAATGATTAAGCAAGGAGGAACAATAATGCATTGGGGGAACACTACTTTCACTTATCACAATGATTGCAGCAAATACACAAAGGTGGAAGGAGCTAGCTCAGAAGATATCTTTGATTACCTCTTTGAAGTTGGAGTCAGAAAATTCTTATTAGAAAAAGGAAAGAAATATCTTCATAAATTATTTAAAAAATAGGATCAAGAGTATCTTCAACTTGAAAGGATTTTGATGATTATCTAGATCATGATGGACTGAAATATATTATTGGAGATGAAGGCATGTAGAATCTTGACATATATGACTAGCCTTGTCAAAATTAAGTGTTCTGAAAAAGTTATTGCACCATTATTGTATTTTGTCAAGGGTCAAGTAAGTAAAATAATGCAGTCTACTGTAGTCATGTGAGACCACTTGTAGTCATGTGAAAATATCAGTGTATATTGTATACATTAGGGCATTTTATGTAATCCAACTCCTCTGTAAAAGGAGAACTAGAGTGCTGAGAAATGGCATGGTTATTTAAGCATACTTGAGCAAAAAAGAAGTTGAAAATCTCCATTTCTCTATGAACAAGCATCTCTGATGATCTCAGTAATTTAAGTCTCTCTTTAATCTATCCATTATAATATTTCCATGTTCAATCTTTCAATGAAAGAAGTTTCCCAGTACGGAACATTATTCAATCGAACCTTATGTCTCAAATATTATAATTTCTTGATTAAAGTTCCACAGTCCTTAAAAATATAAAAAACTTGATTAGTGACTATGGTCCAAGGTGGGAAACAAAACGGATCTGTGCTACACCTGATCTAAGGAAGGCATAGTTGAGATTAGAAATCTTGGTCAACTAGAAGTTAGGAGAACGCTAGGGTTTGACGCCGACTAAGTTCAGGAAATAGTCAAAACTCCCTAATTAAGCTTCACCATGTCACTAAGTATGGCGGGCTTATAAACAGAAAAGGTATAATATTTATGATATAAGTAATAGATTGTGATAACTAGTACCTGTAAACCCATAATAAGAAGCACTACAAAAGAGCAAAAAAAAAAAAAAAAAGATTATGCTTCCATTCTTATTTAACCACGCTTGACTAATTGTAGTAGAGCGAAAATGAGCTCCCAGTATTACCCCACACATAATAAGTGAGGAAGAATATAATCGCTCTTATAAGAGTGTAGTAAGTAATTAAGGTGTATCGAGACATTTTAAGTGTAGGGACTTGCATCTTGTGAATAGAGGATGATTGCCATAGATATTAAGTGTGATAGCCATCTATTTTTAGTTTTCAAATTTTGGTTTACGTTTCTCCGCCAAATTAGTGAAGATAAAAGGGACGGACTAGTGATACATTTGGGCTGCCCACACATAGTGCTTGCTATTCATTCTGATCAATAGGTTAAGAAACCCTTCCACATCACAGCCGTGTATAGTCTTACTTCGTTCTCATCGTCAGTCATGTGTCGTTAGCAGTGGTTCTGCTCGGTAGCAAGAACTCCAAGCACGACGATGTGGCTTCGCGACGGTGTTCGTGTCTCTGTTTTGACTGTTGGCGCTCCTTTCTCTTACTCGTTGCTTGGCTGCTATGCTTGTCTCTCTCAGTCTGCTTCGTCGATATTCGTCTAATACAAATCAAAGGCACATATTTTGGGTTTGGTCAATGAGGTGACCACTCTCTTTATCTCACTCTCTTAATTTTAGTGTTTCAACTGTGAAATTTAGCAATTGAAATTGTATAATTTGTTCTGAACTATATTTTTGATATGTTCTTGCTTCTTGGGTTGAACATTTGAGTTACATTGTGTTACTTTTGAATACTTCAGTGAAATATTTTTCTCTTTTCTTTGGTCTGTTTACTAAGGATAACTAAATTTGAAACGTTATTTCCATGTGATGAATAGGAGCTGGATCGAAAGGATTTATCTAAATTGAGTAGTCTTTTTTGGATGGGGGGGAATGGAAAATTCTTGTTGCCTCACATTTAATTATTTCTCGTCCTTGGTGGCTAAAGGTGACGAGAACAAGAAATGACATTTAGTGATGGATGTGGAATTCTTTGATTGTGAATGCATTGCTGTCAATTGTTTGTCAACTTACTCTATTTATTGAGGTCGAAGGAAAGTTTCAACTTCTAACCATCTGATTTTTAGGTAAGCTTGTCTAACTGTTACCTAAAGCACTTCATGGTCTTGCCTTTGTATAAGATAATTAATAAATAGGAAATGATTCCTCCTCCTTTGTCTCCGAAATTTTATATTTGGGAAAGGCAGTCTTGTGACGCCCTGAAAATTGCATTACATTTTTATGCTAATATTTAGCCTGCTGCGGAAATAACCTAGTGGGTGTCACTGCCATACTTCACAATGAAATACAAGGCAAAAATGTAATTAATTGAAATTAAAAAAAGTATAAACCAAAGTCAAATGTGAAAATCAAGAGTCAACTCAGTCAATTACAACTCTGACATTATTTGATACAAATAAAATTTAAAATAAACATCTATGCGGCCTCGCTTATATCCCATCCTCATGCAGTGCATCAGTACCTGAAAACAAAACATTTCAAACAGTGAGACAAAGCTCAATAATGTCTAACCTCAACCGTAAAACACCTACTTAAATTCATTTCAAACATTTAGGGGTGAGAAGGAACATTTAAATAGTTTGAAAATGGTTCCCAACCTGTTCAAGATCTTTGCATTTCAAATAAGAACTAGTATCCTGCAACCTCTTTAATTTGGGCCCTTCGATCGTAGATGCCATGGACGATCATGATGATGGTATGCTGTGGTGATTCGTCGATTTTGATGGTGGTCGAAGATGGTGGTGTGCGTGGGTTTCGATGGAGATTGAAGATGAGAGAGAGACGGATTCAGGGTGGGGAGAGAAAAAGGGCGAAAATGGAGATTCAAGGTCCGAAAGTCATGGTGGTTTGCTGGGCGTTTTGCGGCCGAGAGGAGAGAGAATGGGGGGTTGGGGTTTCGGGGTTTTGCGAGGAGGGAGAAAGGGGTTGAGGAGAGAGAGAAAGTAAAAAGGGAGGAAAACGTGAGGGTCTAGGTTTTGTTTTTATTTAATTTTCCTTTCTTTTTCTTTCTTTTGGGTTAGTGGATGAAAGAGTTTGGACTTAAATTAGCTTAGCCCAGTTCTCCATTTCGACATTTCTTTATCCTTTTTCTGCATTTTTTTCGAATTATTCAACTCCTAAAGCAAAATAAAATCAAATAAAAATTTAAAAATAACAATTATTACGAGTATAAATCAGGTATAAAGGTATTGTAAAGATATTGTATTTTTGGCACAAAAACTTACCTTTTTTAGAAAATAAGAACTCATATTTCTTTTAATAATGGCTACGTCTTTTAATATTCCTTCATAATAAAAACACAAATTCATTGCAAAAATAGAATAAATTAGCCTTTGAACCCGTGCTACACATGATTTATTATAAAATTTTAGCTAAAATATTTTTAGAAATATTATAATTAATTTTATAAATTAAATCTTTAGAAAAAATAATTTCAATATATCTATAATTTGTTTTTTTTCTTCATTGAAGTAGTTAAGAAGACACTGTTCATTATGATGACTTTAAATCATATGTTGTCTTAATTTTTGTTTTGAAATACAATCTTAATAAATACTTAACAAGACACGTGTTACG
>NCQT01071755.1:2635-20404 GCA_002740465.1 Stenocereus thurberi
GAATTAATGAAGTAGCAAACAAAATAAGAAGTATGAAATTAAAGAGGAGAAAGAAGAGGAGTTTAGTGCCCAATAACGAAATCCACAATCTTCTACATAGTATACATTGACCTAACTAAGTGATTTTCCTCCTAATGGGGTTTTAGTAGCTAACCCTAAACTAAACCTAGCTACCAAAACCCCATTAGGGGAAGAATAACCTAAACTAAACCTAGCTCTAAAAACCTCTCTAAAAAGCCCCTTATGCTCTCCCAAAACTCTATTAAATAGTAGTTGAAGTCATAAAGGAGGCACGGGTGTTAGGGTGGCAACGGGCGGCCGTGGCAAGAAAAAAAGCTAAGAAGGGGTGGGGTGTGGCCATGAGAGGTGGGCATAGGCACGACTGGCCATAACCACCCCCTACTTTTTGGCCCTGACTCTATTGACTGAAGTAGGGTTGGCCACTAACACGGGCGTTGGCCACTAATAGCCATGGTGGCCTCCTTCCCTTGTATTCTTCAATTCTCCTTAGCTTACTATTTCCTTCCTTGTACTATCATGTTCGGGCCCCTTTCTTGCATCGTCTCATCTCCAAAGGAGAGTGTTATTCTCTCAATTAGCATTATTTTGAACTCAATTTTCACCAACTTTGGGATCAATGTTATTTTCTACAAAATAATCAAAAATCAAATAAAAATCCTAGGAATTACAACTTATTATGAGCAAAAGTTGGGTAAATGAGGATATCAAATATGATATATCTGGACCGAATAATTATTTTTCTATACTTTTCTCTTCAGCTAGATCAATATTATGTGATCGAGTGCTAAACTATGTGGATACCAAAGTCTTAGAGGAGATGAATGAAATCTTATGTGTGCCCTATCATGAGAGGGAGGTTCTGGGGGGTTGGAAAATGATGTATTGAAACAAAACTCTGGGGCCTAATGGATTTAATATAGTGTTTCTTCAACAATATTAAGAAGCATCAGTTCTAATGTTGCTAAGATAGTTTTGGACATTCTTAATAGAGGGGAGATCCCTTAAAACCATACAAATGTTGTGCTTATCACTAAGATAGCTAACCCAAGGAAGTCGGTGGAATTCCAGCCAATAAGTCTCTGCAATGTGGTCTACAATTTTATAACCAAGGTGATTACAAACCAGGTGAGGGCTATTTTGCCAAAAATTATTTCTTTTACATCGAGTGAATTCATGCTTGATATGATTAAGAGTTATGATTGGATTGAGTGGTTATTTCTCCATGACATTATAATTAAGTTGAGGTTCAAACCCGCTTGGGTATAGATGGACATAATGTTTGAGTCTTTGACTTAATCCTTCATTATTAATGGGGCTCTTAAGCATTTTGTGAAACCTAGCAAAGAGTTATGACAGGATGATCCCAACCATTCCTTTTTCTATTTGTGTCTAAATGACTTATAGGCCTCGTTAAGAAAGCTGAAGGGAAGGGTCTTGTTCATGGGCATGCTGTTTGTGAGGGTGCTCCTATTTCACACCCTTTGCTTGCTGCTGATTCGATCTTTTTCTCTAAGACATTTGTGGAGTGGGCTAGAGCTATGAAAGATATTATGGACATCCACAAGGAGGGTCAGGTCAGATGGTGAATATTTATAAGTCTAGCATCTTTTGATGTACCCATGGAAGGGCAGCCTGAGGAGCATAATCGAGGTCACCAAAACAGTCCAAATAATCAAGAAATCAAGGTCATAGCTTAGCTTGTCAAGAAGTATAAAACAGTCCAAGTTTCTGGTTTAGCCTAGGAAAATGCTGAACTTTGCTGCTTTATATCATGAGTTCCAAAGAAGGGAAGTTGATTCTTACACCATATGAAAGCTTAAGAAGTCATAAATCCAAAAAGTTAAGTTTGAAGTTATTTGGAGTTCATTTGGAATGTCAAATTCAGTTTTGAATTCAACTGCTCCAGATTTGTTCCCAGCAGCGTCTGATCAGAATAACAATGTGTGGTGAAGCAACTTAGCCAGCTGATAATGGGATTTCCTAGCATTAAAATATGTTTAAATATTTACCATTCCTCACCGCCCCCAAATGATGGTACCTTTTGTTCAAGGGGTTTGCTTTTAACCAGCCTAAAGTACAAGGAAAGACCCTTTTATCCAGTTTGAGCTATTTTGCATTTTGGGCCTTATCTGGCCAGGTCACGACCTATTTTTGGCTGATCAAGAGTACAAGCAACTTGTCTATAGTCCAAATGAGGTATTAGAAGAGTACTAATCAGATTTTATTAGATTATAACACCTATTTTGATGGAGACTTAAAGCTCATGTGTTGTCAAGCTTTAAGCTTCTAATTGTACTTATCCCTAGCTATTGTGGATGTGTGAGTCAGCTTAAGAAGGGTTCTAAATACCCTTATTGACTCTTGTAATCATCATGTTATGAGCTAATGAAGGTTTGAGTTCAAACACCCTCTAAATCTTCCCCTCTCTTTCTTATTGCTAGATTAGCTCCCTAAAGTTGCTGTTTATCAGTCTTTTGTGATCTTTGAGTGGTGATATCTTATTTCAAATGGTCCAAGGGTGAGCTCTAAGTGTTCTTGGTGGTGATATCTTATCCAAGACTACTTAGTTTACCTTGTTCTAATTCTTGCAAACTCAAATCGTGACCCTTACATGCCCACTACTTGAGATCACCTCTTAGTTTCATCTATTTGGGACATAGAAGTGCATAAAGTGGTATCATAGCTTAGGCTACCCTCTTGGCTGAAGCTTCCATAGCCCAAACACAGCCTATAGCCCAAACACGTCTAACCTATAAAGAACGGGCTCACTTAAGCCTCAACATGTTGAGTAGCATGACTTTGGAATAGAAGTTTGAGCAACTTCTAAATCTTCATGCCGAGAAGGATGCTCAACTTGATTACTTAAGAAAGCAACTTGATCGAACAACTAAAAGGAGATCCAAAGTTCACACTCAACTTGTGGATCCAAACATACAGAAGAAGAAGCCGAGACCATCCTATTTGCTTCAAGCGAAGAAGAAGAACATAGAAGACTAAGGAGAATAAGAAAATCGAAGCACCACACGATGGATTTCAAGGTAGAAATTTCAAACTTTGAGGGGAAACTAAACGCGGATGACTTCTTAGAATGGCTATAACACGGCGGAGAGAGTATTTGAGTACAGGGATGCTCCCGATGATAAGAAGATCAAGCTTGTAGCCTTGAACCTACGTAAGTATGCTTCCATTTGGTGGAGTAATGTCTTATCTAAGAGAGCTAGAAAAAGGGAAGGGAAAGATTATATCATGGAAGAAAATAAAGGAGAAACTTAGAACCAAATTTCTTCTACTACCCCACTACCTTCAAGACAATTACACTAAACTCCATAACCTTAGGCAAGAGACTAAGAGTGTGGCGGAGTGTGCCTGTGTTTGAGACGCTTGTCATAACATATGATATTAGGGAAAACGAGGATCTAACCATATTGAGATACTTGGGTGGGTTGAATAAGTCCTTTAGGAATGTTATGAAACTATAACATTACACTACTCTTGATGAGGTTTGCTCACTAGCCCATAAAGTTAAACTCTAAGAGAAAGCCAAACTTAAGAAAGAGCTACCTAAGCCTACAACCTATAGTTACCCCTTTCAACAAGGGCAGTTTCTCTCCACCCTCAAGACCACAAAATCCACCCAAGGTCCCCACAAACCCAAAACCAAAACCCCAAAGCCCCCTCTTAAACCCTATGAGAAGAGAAGGTGTTATAAGTGTTAAGGTTTTGGGCATTTTGCTTCAGATTATCCAAACCAAAAGGTCATAACCTTGGTCGAGTATCAATTACTTGAGGAGGCCGAATTGAGGTTCACCTTATAGAGTCAAGGATAAGCACGTAGAGGAGGTGGACGAAGGAGAATTAAGGGGTCACAAGAACACTAACCGTGAAGAACAAAGAGAAAACATCTTCCACATGAGATGTACCATCAATGGTTGTGTGTGTTCAATCATCGTAGACAGGGCAAGTTATGCAAATGTGGCTTCCGTTACCTTGGTAGAGAAGCTCAAGCTCAAGGCCAAGCCATGCCCTTAACCCTACTCCATTCAATGGCTAAACCGAGGTAAAGGTCTTCAAGTCTCATCTCGTTGCTGGATAGCTTTATCCATTGGTAAGAGCTACTTTGATGAGTTGTGGTGTGATATCATTCCCATAAATGCTTGTCATATCTTATTAGGAAGATCGTGGCTTTATGACCGAAGAGTCATGCATGATGGTTATCTGAACACATATACCCTCCACAAAGATGGTCGAAAGATCACCTTAACCCCTTTAGTTCCACATCAAATCACCAAAGCCAAAAACTCAAGAAACTCCAAAGGATGGGGAAGTGTTCCTTTTCTTTCTTAACCCTACACTCCATGTTGAGCATCATGAATATAATCCCTTCAAAGAAATGATAACTTTTCACCCCCTCTTAAAATGACAAAGGCTAACCACCCGCTCACCCCTTTGCTATTCAACTTCTACAAGAGTTCACCCATGTTTTTCCCGACGAACTATCCAACACCACATTGACCTTATTCCTGACGCCATCCCCCCAAACAAGCCCGCTTATAGAATGAACACCCAAGGCCCTGCGGAGATTCAAAAACAATTGAAGAAGCTCATCTCTAAGGGCTTAATCCAAGAGAGTTTAACCCCCTGCACCGTTCCCGCTCTTCTTATTCCAAAGAAGGTTGGGTCCATGAGAATGTGTGTTGATAGTCATGTTATATTACAATCAAGTATGGGCATCCTATACCAAGATTTGAGGACATAGTGGATGAATTCCAAGGATCCACATACTTTTCAAAGATAGACCTTTGAAGTGTCTACTACTAAATCCGGATTTGAGAATAGGATGAATGGGAAATGGCATTTAAGACTAAGGGCAGCCCTTATGAATGGTTGGTAGGGCTCTCCAATGCCCCTAGTACATTCATGAGGCTCATGAACCACATGTTCAAACCTTTCTTTGGAAACTTTGTGGTCATTTACTTTAATGATATCTTAGTCTTTAGCAAAATCGAAGAAGAGCATTATAAGCACTTGAGACAGGTGATAAAGATACTTAAGCAGGAAAAGCTTTATAGGAGCCTCAGGAAGTGTACATTCTTCTTCATTGAGGTGGTATTCCTAGGCTACATTATCTTAGCCGAAGGTGTCCAAGTTGATCAAAGTAAGGTTGAGGCCATTAAGGCTTCGCCAATCAATTCCCTCTTCCAAGCATCATATCCGAAGCTTTCATGGGCTGACTTCCTTTTATAGGAGATTCATTCGAAATTTTAGCACCATTATGACTGCAGTTCTTAAGGGAACCAAGTTTGTTTGGAGAAGTAAAGCTCAAAAGTCATTTGAGGAACTCAAAAGTAAGCTTACTCAAGCACCAATTTTAGCTTTACCTTGCTTTGACAAGGTCATTGAGTTGGAATGTGGCACCTCTGGAGTAGGGATAGGTGCAGTCCTAATTTTAGAAGGCAAGCCTCTAGCCTACTTTAGCGAGAAGCTAAGTGATTCAAGGAGAAAGTATTCTACCTATGATAAGGAGTTCTTTGACATCATCCGAGCTCTTAAGCATTGGACTCACTAGTTGATTGCTAATGAGTTCATATTGCATTCCAACCATGAGGCCTAAAGTACATCTAAGGGCAACCAAAGTTGAACTTATAGCATGCTAAACAAATTGAGTGTTTGTAATCATTCCACTTTGTGATCAAACACAAATCCAGAAAACTCAACCAAGGTGTGGGTGCCCTATCAACAAGACACCTTATTTTATTCCAACTTAGTTCATGTATGCTTGGATTTGAGCACTTAAAGTCACTACACAAGAATGATATGGATTTTGAGGAGCTCTTTGAGGCTTGTCAAGCTCACCCAAAAGGAGACTTCGTACTATGAGGGGTTACTTATTCAAGGGTAACTAGTTATATGTGCCAAGGAGCGGCACGTTTGAGCTTATCCTTAGAGAGATCCATTGTGGTTCCTTGGACAGCCACTTTGGAGAAGAGAAGACATGCTTGATGTCTAAGGAGCATCACTTTTGTCCACACATGCTTAAGGATATCCAAGACTTGATCAAGAGATGCTCTACTTGTTAAATGGCCAAAAGTCATATACTTCCTCAAGGACTTTACACTCCTTTACCTAATCTTCATGGTTTGTGGCTTGATGTAAGCATGGATCTTATGCTTGGTCTCCTACGCACCCAATGTAGCAAGAATTCCATCTTAGTGGTGGTAGATCGGTTTTCTAAGATGGCACATTTCATTGCTTGTCATAAAGCAAATAATGCCTCCCATGTGGCCGAATTGTACTTTAGAGAAGTGGTAAGGCTCCATAGCATTCCTCTCTTCATTGTTTCAGATAGGGACTCAAAGTTCCTACATAAATTTTGGATCACACTATGAAGAAATTTGGGTGAATGTAGCACCATATGCCACACCTAAATGGATGGCCTAACGGGGGTGGCAAACTGAACGTTAGGAACTTTGCTAAGGATCCTAATAAAGAAGAACTTGAAAGCATGGGATCTCCTCCTTCCCGATGCTGAATTTGGATACATTAGGGCTCCAAGTAGGACCATGAATAATTCACCATTCAAGGTGGTGTATGGTCGAAATCCCCTCAGGCCCCTTAATCTCCTATCGAACCACCAAGAGAAGATGCATGCCAAGGCTAGTAAGAGATTAAAAGAGATTTAAAAACTCCATAGGAAGTCCAAGAGCAGATTAAGAAGGACAATGATCATTATCAAAGTAAAGCCAACAAGCACCAAAATCAAGCCTTATTCCAATCGGGAGATTTGGTTTGGGTGCACCTTAGGAAGAAAAGATTTCCTTCCAAAAGGAAGTGCAAACTCTTATCACGAGCTGATACACCATTTGAGGTCCTTGAAAAGATCAATGATAATTCTTACAAGATTGATGTTCTGGGAGAATATGAGTTTTTATGCACATTCAATGTGGCTGACCTCAAACAGCATTTTAGTGATGGTATCCATGAAAATTTGAGGGCAAATTCTCCTCAACTAGGGTAGCTTGACGAGAATGATCAAGGTAACCAAAATAGTCCAAATAATCAAGAAATCAAGGCCATATCTCAGCCTGTCAAGGAGAATTAAACAGTCTAAGTTTTTAGTTCAGCCTAGGAAAAGGTTGAACTTTGCTGCTTCATATCTTGAGTTCCAGAAAAAGAAGAAAGTTTATGCTTACACCATGTAAAAGCTTAAGAAGTTAAGAATCTAACAAATCAATAGTGAAGTTGTTTGGAGTTATTTTGTTTGTCGAATTAATCTCCAAAGTCCACTGCTCCCGATTTGTTCCCAACAACGCCAGGTCAGAATAGCAACATGTGGTGGAGCAACTTAACTAGCTAATTTATAGCATTTGTTGGCATCAAAATATGTCTAAATATTTATCATTACCCCGCCCCCTAAATGATGGTGCCTTTTGTCCAAGGGGTTTGCCTTTAACCAACCCAAAGTACATGGAAATACCCTTTTACCTAGTTTGAGCTGTTTTGCATTTTGGACCTTATCTAGCTAGGTCAGCACCTATTTTGGCTAATCAAGAGTATAAGAAACTTGTCTAGAGTCCAAAGAAGGTATTAGAAGAATACTTTTTAGATTGTATTAGATTATGGCACCTATTTTGATGCAGACTTAAAGCTAATGTGTTGTCAAGCTTTAAGCTTCTAATTGTACTTCGATTAAGCAAGTTGCATTGTTGTTCTCTAGCTGGTTTGGACATGTAAGGCTACTTGGGAATGGTTTTAAGTACCCTCATTAGCTCTTGTAATCATCATGTTTCAATTTAATGAAGGTTTTCAAACTCCCTCTAAATCTTCCCCTCTCTTACTTATCTCTAAATTAGCTCCCTAGAGTTGGTGTTCAAGTGTCTCTTGTGATCTTCAGGTGGTGATATCTTATCTAAAATGGTCCAAAGGTAAGCTCTAAGTGTCCTTAGTGGTGATATCTTATCCAAGACTACTTAGATTATCATGTTCTAATTCTTGCAAACTCAAACCGTGACCCTTATATGCCCACTACTTGAGATCCCCTCTAGGTTTCATCTCTTTGGGACTTAGAAGTGAGTCATATTCTTTGTTAAGGGAGTTCCTTTAGAATGTCGTGATCATATTATTGCTAAAATGGATTTTAAGGAAGGCCTTTCACTTGATAAATTTTGGGAAAGCATACATACATTGGTAGATCCAAAATAAGGTCTTTCCTTCCGATTAAGGATCGTAGTGGGAAACATCTTTCGGGTTGGATGGATAAGCTAATATACTGGGCGAAGAGGGAAGTGCTAATAAAGGTCGTGGCCCAAGCAATCCTGACTTATACTATGAGGGTTTTTAAGTTACTTAAGGATATGTGAAATTCTATCCAGTCTATGATCAGCAAGTTCTGATGGGGCTATGGTATTGATGGCAAGAAGATACATTAGGATGGGTGTTCTAGGATGTGCATGAGGANNAAGGGGGGATCAGGCTAGGGACCTATAAGCATTTAATAATGCATTATTGGCAAACCAAGTTTGGCGATTGATGTAAGGCCACTCTTCCTTAGTATCTCAAATGCTCAAGGCCAGGTATTTTCCTTCTTGCAGTGTGTTAGATGCAGGCTTAGGGCTAGACTTAGCTATTCATGGAAAAGCTTATGGGGAGTTATTGATTTAATTCACAAAGCCACAAGGTAGATTATAGGGGATAGGGAGTCTGTTCATATTCAAACTCAAGATGGATTCCCGAAACCGATTTTTCAAAACCATCTAAATGTCTAATGCTATGCCTTCGATCACTATGGTTGCAAATCTGATTAACAAAGATCAGGGGGTACGGAAGGAGAATCTGGTTTAGGAATGCTTGCCACATGATGTTGAGCTAATCTTGCAAATACCATTGTGCTGCTTCTTGGTTAAAGGACAAACTTGTTTATGCATTTCTCACCTAAATGTGTGTTCTCAATGCGGTTTGCTTACCATATGGTTATAGCTCTAGCACTTTCCTCTTTGCTTTAAGTGGCAGTGACGAGAACCATGAGTATTAGAAAAAAAAATCTGGAGCTTAAATATGCCCTAGGATGAGACTTTTCGCTTAGTGACTAGCGGTCGAAGCCCTTTCTAGTAAAAGCAATATTGCCAAACGGGTGCTGAATTTTTCGATGAACTGTGCTATTTGTGGAGCTTTGGAGGAATTGGATGATCATATTTTGTTAGAATGTCCTATGACTAGGGAGATGCGGAGGTGTGGTGGCTTTGGAGAGGAACTATGGGCTAAAGGGTTTCCATAAATGATGGATTGTGTTCTACAAGCGACTGGTTTGATTGATAATAATACACTTGGAGAATTCATTGTGGTTATGTGAGGGGTTTGGAACTTGCAGAACTGCTTCATTTTCGGGAAGATAGACTTTCATCTTTAGGATTTGGGATGAAGGACGGTTAATTTTGTTAAAAACTTTGCAAAGGTTAGGGATAATTCCGATGATGGTGGTGGGGAGATTAATCATTATTAAGAGCCACCTAATAATGGCTTTCTTAAGATCAACTTTGATGTAGGAGTAGTGGGTTCTGGTGATTATGGCTACATGTTTGTGGTCAAAGATCACATAGTGAATCTTGCCATGATGGAGTCACATAGGTTTAAATGGGGCCGAATTTGAACAGACCAAAGCATGCTTGTTTACACTACAAACAAGCTCAGGCATAGGGGTGCAATAGACTGATCACTGAAGGCAACTGCTTGGCACTTATTTCCACTTTTAAGAAGAAGGAGGTCCCACATAATTCTTTAGTTTTCTTTATTTCAAATATTCATACTCTACATTCTTGTTTTGAGTTTATTTTGTTTAGTTATATCAGAAGCTGAAGATTCAGATCACCCTAGAGGGGAGTGCATAGGGTGATTACAGAAACAAAATTAAAATCGAAAGCAAATACAAAAAATTAAATAAAGACAATGCACGAGGATATTTCAATGAGGTTGGGTCCCTGCCTAGAGTTATCCAACTCTGTGATTCTACTATCTACTTCTCTTATTAGGATGAACTCACTTACAAGATCTTAGAGCTTCCCTACTCTCAAGATCCTAACTCTTAAATCAACCTCTTGATTTAAGCTTGGGAGAAGTTGACCTCACAACTCCTACGTTCACTCCCTAACAAAAAATATTTTCTTACAACTCATTTTTTAATGTCGATACAATATTCTAAATGGTAGCTCAAGTATGAATAGTAATTCCTAAGCTCAATACTTTCTCTTGAGTGATTGTGTATCAATTGCCCTTGCACATCCTTCATATTTATAGTTTTCTTGACTCTTGATTTGCTTGCACCAAAATGGAAGCAATAATAAGTGAGATCTTTATTTAATTCTTCAAGATATAATCTTAAGTGATCAAATCCTTTGCTTTAAGCCTTTTACAAAATCCACAAGATATTGTTAAGCATGGCTAGAATCATATGAATATAGACTCGATCACAATCAATTAAATTAAGCTTCTTATTGCTATTGCAATATTCAAATTGTGATCTTATGAGAAAATCAATATGTGTGATTCTTTCCAAAGCAAGATAACATTCTTAATCTTCATATGCAATCAATTTGCAATCCAATATATTATGGCTATAATATTATGACACGACACTTACCATGTATAAACAATTTGCTGCATTGTTACGATTTGCAAATATGCAAGGCATGATAGTTATATCATCTAAGAAATCATGCAAAGAATAATTTTTTATTCAACTTATGATACAATTTCATGCTTAAAAAATAATGTTGTAGAATCTAATGTGATTTGACTTGAAGATACATAATTCAAAATTCAAATCGTGATACTCAAATGGCAATCTTTGAAATTTATATTATGTTATCCATTTACATCTATTTGCCAAGATCCTTTCCATCTTATTTCCTTAGCCTATGATAATTTTGTATTTCATCAAAATCATAGAATTGTTAAACAAAGGAAGTCAACAATCTCCCCCCTTTTGATGAAAGATAAAATTATGTATGCAATGCTTTTTAGGCTTATAGGGCATTGTTCAAGAATTATATCATGACATGTAATAACCATAGTAAAGCATGTTAAAACCAACACATCATAATAAATGATAATCATACTTTATTAACCATGAAAAAATAGCATTGCCAAGCAAAAATGCATACCTACTAATGTCTCCCCCTCATTCGTCAAAAAGAAAGGAAAAAAAAGGAAACTAAATAACATGTTTGAGCACAATCATTTTCGAAAAGGCAAAGTAACTTAAACTAAATATTATCAAAAATTGTGAATAGGTAATCTCAATATTAAGACTTGGAAGCATTAATAATAATTTGATCGACAAACACATAAACTCGAGCCTTTTCTTTAGGAGTTGAAAAAATCGCCTTCGTAGCACATTGTGGTTGATCGCAATGATATTGAAAATATCATTTAACTTGTGCTAGATTGTAGCAAATTTGCAATGAAAGTAGTTTTGGTGGCATGTGAGATTATTTTGAATGAGAGACTGGTTATTCATTGCGCCATTGAGATGATGGGTATAGGTGGTCATCATGTAAGTCAAAGTATCCATGGAAGTTCGTAAGAGATTGAGTTTCTTCTCAAGAGGACAAAGTCGACTATGAACGATAGAGGCAGGTAGGGTAAACGAGATCATAGTGAGAGGAATAGGGGAGGCCAGGGGTGGTGAGGATGAGGCTTATAGGGGTTTGGTGGTTGGCACAGGTGCGACTGTAGGAGGGAGGGGTGGTGAAGCAGGCGGGGATGGAAGCTGGATTTTCATGACAGGGAATTGGTGTCTGAATTCGAGAGCTTGATTGATGGGTTTGGCAGAGAAATTGTGATGCAAGGACTATGACGAAGTGGAGTGGTGGTGCGGGTGGCCCGGGATGAGGGTTAGGAGTCTTCAAATGGAAGAAGGCAGTGAAACTCTATTTCGAGACGATGGAATGTCATTATTTTGAGAGACTTTGGGAGCCATTGATGGAACTTCCAAAGTATGGAGATGAAGATGATGAAGGAAAGCACGAAGAAGCATTTATATAAGCTAAACTAAGAGGCATATATTTGCAAATTTGGAAGGAGATTTTCTGGAGGTTGGCTTGCTTGGAAAGAATATCAAGTGAGGATCAAATATTTTGGTGTATAGGAGCACAACATTATTATGCAATGAATATTTGGAAAGTGGAATACGATTGAAGAATATTTTCTCTTATTGTTGGGCTAGAATTGGAGCTGAGAGGGAAAACAAAAAAAAAATGATGAATCAAATAGAGCAATTATAAAATTGTTTCCAAGTCAAATAACAAAAGCAAACTTTTTAAAAAATTAGAGGTAGGCTACTAGGAATTTTTCCATGGGGATGAATCCGAGAAAGAAAGGAGAGAGCAAAAGAGAGAGGAGAGAGAAGGTGTGAACACATGATGACTTAGTCAAAATTTTGTTTTAGTTTTTTTTTTTTTTAGAAAAAAACAACGGGAGTGATTTCCTTGGGGATAACTGAGAGGAGAGAGAAAGATAAGTGAGATAGAGTTATTTTTGTTTTCTTTTAACTTTTACTCAAGAGGAGAGAGGGGGATTATTTGGGTATCCCTAACTAAAGAAGAAAAATCAAGTTAAAAAGAAATGTGGTTATCGGCTGGAAGAGGAAAGGAAAAGAGAAAAATTGCAAAAATTAACATTGTGGTTGTAATTTTTACTCAAAATGGGAGAGAAAAATAGGATATATAATTGTTTAAGAAGAGGGAATCAGGAGATTTAAAATGAGTCAAAAGTTGAACGAAATGAACAACGCTTTTAGACAATGCATCAAGTATATTATGAAGTAGAGACATTAGCAAGTCTGAATTCTAACAAATTTATGGCATGCTTGGTATGTCCTATCGTAAAAAAATTTCAATTTTATGGGACATGTTTAGTTGAAATAATCTTTACCTAACAAAAATTCATGGTTTTAAATTGTCAAATGAAGAGAAATTATTAAGTAATTTTCTTCAATCAATTTTGCTCAAATTTATTTTGTGCTAGATTCATTGCAAGGCCTTAAAATTGAATTTTGAAGCCGTATTATTTAAATCTAGTTCAAAAGTCTTGTACTTGATTAAGCAAACTTTTCATTGCTAAGACCTCTTTAGTCTTGAGTAGCGAGATTGGGGATTCTTGTAAGTTATTTTAAGAATTAGATTAGTCTTAAGAGAGGGCTCCCCCTCAATTCATGCATCAAAGTTTAGCATTCTAAGTTCTTGACAAATAAAATTTAAAAGATCATCACTGAAAGGTTTTTGTAAAAATATCATCCACTTGAATATCCATAGGCACAAATTCTAGTGTGACATGTCCTTTTTCAAATCGATCTCTAATAAAATGATGGCATACCACAATATGTTTGGTACGAGAATGATGAACCAGATTTTTCGAGATAATAATAGCCCTTTTATTGGGTAATTGACTTTTTATTACCTTGAAATAGGTGTCACTAATTTTTTTCAAACCTCATTTTTTTGGCTTAACTTTTTAGTACCCTGAGATATGATCTTCTAATTTTTTACTGTGAACGACTGTTTTAATTTTTTACTACCTCCAGTACTATTTTTTTCCCTCTTTTGGCCCAAAACTTTTAAAAATTGCAAAAAAATCCTCAAAATTAGATAAAATATGCAAATAAGCTATTTTTAGGTTTTTTTAAGGAAATGCACTTGTTTTAAACGATTAAACTTCTTATAATGACTTTACTGGTACTAATTAACTATCACAATCTACTACTTATATCATAAATATTATACTTTCTGTGGTTATAGGCCTACTATGCTTAGCAAAATAATTAAAATTTAATTAGATAATTTTGACCATTACTTGAACTTAGTCAGTGTTGGACCCTGGCGTTCTTCTAGTTTCTAGTTTACAGACATTGCTAATCTCAAGCACATCTTCCTTAGATCAAGCACAGCATAAATTTGTTTCATTTTTTACCTAGGACCATAGTCACTAATCAAGTTCTTTTATATTTTAAAGGATAGTGAAACTTTAATCAAGAAATTGTAATATTTAAGACATAAGATTCAATTGAATAATGTTCCATACTGAGAAACTTTTTTTATTGACAGCTTGAAAGTGGAAATATTACAATGGAAATATTTAAGAGGAACTTAACCTACTAAAATGATTAGAGATGGTTGCTCATAAAAAATGGAGAATCCTGACTTCTCTTTTAATTTGCCCAAATGACTGTGTTCCTTCTCAACACTCAGCCTCTCCTTTTATAGAGGGGACGGGATACACAGGATGTCGTAATAGCTATAGTACACACTGATAATTTCACATTGGCATAGTAGACTGCCTTATTTTACTAACTTGACACTTGTCAAAATAATACAATGATGGAAAAATAACTTTTCGGAGCTTTTTATTACTGATAAGACTAGTGATCCAATATTGAGGTTCTGTATGCCTTCATCTCCAATAATATATTCTAGACCATCATTATCCGAACTATAATCAGATTCTTCATCAAATTGAAGATGTTCTGGATCGCATTTCTCAAATAATTCAAGAAGATATTTCTTTCTTATTGCTGATAAGAATTTTTCCGCTCCAACATCAAAGAGATAATTAAAGACATCTTCTAAAGCCGCACCCTTCAGCTTTACAAATTCGCCAAACTCATTGTGATAAGCAAAAGTAGTGTTCCTACAATGGATTAGTGTTTTCGTCATTTAATTAATGCATAACTTTAATGATAAATGTTGTAAAAATCAACAGCTCTAGCTAAAGTAGGATCAATAACTAATTCTAGTTGTTCTAAAACCATTCTTGTCGTCAGTCATTGGGGTTATCAAAATCAACTATCTGAACAAGATAATGAGCTAGTTTGGCTTTTCCATTTTCATACTCGATTAATGCACAATGTACCTCCACATATAGGCATCTATTATAAGGGATTTTTGTTGGACCATCAAGAGATGTAAGAATTCAATACATCCTTCTAAACATACATTGCTGAAACATAGTTAGTCTTAAGGGAAATGGGTACTTTGGATATGGGAATTTCATAAAGTAAACTACTATCCCGTATTCCTAGGCTTTGATGATGGGGTCATGTGGAGAGATTGAATTTGTCGAGAAACTAACACCACCAACTCTAGATTTATCAGGAAAGTAGATTGTAGTAGTCCATGATTCACAAATATCACATGAACAATTATGATAATAGTCGATGTATGTTGTATACTACTCATTGAATCACTTTTCTTGAATGTGAGAATTTATTTTTTCTTAGATATCACAAGGATATCTTAGGTAATTAACTTGTAACTCTAGAAAGCTAAATCTTGGGGCCATTAGACAAGCAGAAGATAGTAGGTCAAAACGTGATCTACTTTTTGTATTGAATTCCAAATTATCTACGAGGACTTTACTAGAAAGAAAAACTCATTCTAGGAATAATGGCAACTCATATCGGATTTCCTTATTTCTCGGCCGGAGTTCTACTTTGATGATCACTATTAGCAAGTTCTTAAGTTAGACTATCTGCCAGAGAGTTCTTTGATCCTTGTATACGTTCAATAGAGAAGAAAAATTGGTTAAATCATAATTGCCAATGCAGGAGTCGCTTTTGTGCTTGCATATTTAATAAATTCTTTTTCACAAACCAAGAATTCCTTTGTAATCAGCTTGAATAAGAAAAGGTCTTTGGCCAAAAAGATTAAGAAGTTTTCAATTCCCCTTATAACTGTGAGGATTTCTTTTTCCATTATGGGATAGTTGCATTCTACCTTATTAAAACTTCACTGCAATATTTATAGAATTTTTCTCCTTCTTTGATTTTGAGTACTGCACTCTAATGCTCATTACTACCATCTGCCTCAAGAATTAAATCATCTCAATCATTAGGCAAATTAAGAACAGGAAGAGTTTTACACATCTTTTTGAAGTTTTGAGCAATCTTTAAATCACTTGGGGTCCATGTTCAACTTACTTCTTTCTTGAGATTTTGATGTAATGGTTTTATCAGTTTAGCTAAATCTTAAATGAAATCTAAAGCATAGGTTGTAGTAACTCAACCCTAACCCATATTTATTTATTCAAATTATATTTATTTATTTAATTAATCATGTTTATTCATTTAAGTAATCATAGTTATTGATTTAATCACTCATGGTTATTTGTTTAACCAAATCATGTTTATTAATTCAATTACACTCAATTTATATATTTACCAAATTAACTTATGTCATCTAAATTTTTTGCTTTCATTTATTGTATTTACTCATCCCGGTTGGAGATATTTCATTTGCGTCCCACTTTGCAATTTAAGTTTCATTGATTGTTAATTCAGGTTTCGTTGATTGATTAATTATCGGGTGAATCGATATTAGGCCTCGGTAAGTATAATTTAGTGGCTAAATATTTTCTTGCCTTTGGTAAACTTTAATTCTAAGCAATACAAACTTTCCCGGCACTTCGAATAATTGTTTTGCAAGCCCCAAACTTAGCTTGTTTGGCCCAAAACAAAAGCCCAAAACTTTGCCAACTTTGTTATTTCACTAATTGCTCATTTTAGTACCTAATTTGAATTGGCAAAAAGCTACTTTTTGGGTTGGAAATTTTCAACCACATGTAGGTGATAATTCATAATCTTTACACACTAAAAATTCAGTGAAAATAGAAAAACCCAACTCTCTATTTTCTCTCTCTACCTCACGCCCCTTTTGACAGACAACCCCTGCTGCCCCTTGTGCTGTCATTTTTGGTGGTTTTCGGCCACCTCCTAGCTGCCCCATCTTCCCCTTGCTGCCAGCTATCATGTTCAACCACCAAGATCACTCAAAACACGCCCTCCTTCCTCTAATTCAAGCCTAAAGTAAGGTATACTCAAAACCCTAACTTGTTCCATTTTGAGTTTTGGGGTTGTCTTGGTTATGATTATTATTTATATAATCAAACTAATAATTATTATGCAAANTCTATTGACTTTGGGAATATTGATCATGGTGGAGTTGAGCTTGACGCATGTTAGAGTTAGGGTTTGTCATGATCAAGTTACCTTAAGTTAAGTGATGGATTTGTATCGTTCCATATATGATTTTGTTATCTTTAGTCTTATTGATGATTACGATGACGTTTTTGATGAGTTGGAATGATTTCAAGTGAGTATTTATGTGAAAAAAGATGAGAAAGCAAAAATAGTGAGGACTGAAAATGACAGAAAACAAAGGTGACTTTGGGATTAAACTGGTAATGATCAGCCCTTTGAAAAATTATAATTTTTGGTGGGTAGATAGGGTAGTGTGTTAGATTTCAAATTCCTTTTAAATTGCCTTAATCTGAGTTCTGTGGACAAAGTTATGACTATTTTGCTAGAACTGCATAGGTTTAACCAAAAACTGACACACTTGTATTCTAGTCCTATTTTGAAAACCCTATTGTCAGAAACATTATCTTGTTTTGCAAATGAAAGTTTTTCAAGACTTCTTAATCTTTCCATATTGGGGTTTTAGGTCTCCATTTGAGCTCAAGGGTGAGACTTATGAATTTTTGAAGTGAACTGACCTGCTTTAGTGCAAATTTTACGGTTGTTATAATTTCTGTGCAGCGTATACTTGAAGAAAAATTCTAAAAATTTTACTGTAGATTTTCCGTATTATTTTCGATTTTTTTATAAGATTCCATACATTTTTTTGAGTATTTTGAGTTTGATGATTTTTATTAGAAGCATTTTGAGTAATTATGTAAAGAGCACTAATAAAGATTGAGTGAAAT
>NCQT01071771.1:0-11975 GCA_002740465.1 Stenocereus thurberi
ATAAATAACTATTACAATTAAAAACTTATAAATTGTTTTCACTTATTATATGGGTACAGAAATGTTTGTTACAAATTAAAAAAATAAAAAACTTCATCAACCTCTTAAAAGGAACTTTGACCATTAATTAATTGTCATTGTGCAAATTTTTGTTTATAAAAAAAAATTAGTGATTTTAGGAACTTTAATTCCTTACCAAGAAATATAAGAAGAAAACACCTTATCCCACATTAAGAACGTTTGGAAAAAAAAATTCTTTCATCTAGGTCGAGCTCTTCTGTTAATTCACATCTCTTCTATTTAATCTAATAATAATATGTAAAGTGGCTAATTTCAGGTTTATCACTAAAATAAGAAAAGTGAAACTTTAATACTTTATTCCTTCCTTGGATCGTTAAAATATTAATACCATTCATAAATTTCAGTACATGTATATTTTTAGTAATTTTAAAAAAGTTATTAAAATATACTTTGTATTTAGGTAGTTAATAGATTCCACTATAAAAAAAAGTCAAGAAATAATATACTTTTAATTATGATGGTAATTATTTTTATTGAAAATCTTATAGTTGTGATCATATAATCAAATAATCTAATGATATTATGATGATAATTATTTTTATTGATTTAGGAAATGATATCAAAATATATTTTGTTGTTAGGTAGTTAAGAGATTCTGTTGCAAAAAAAAAAAGATATTATATATTTTTAATTATGATGTTAATTATTTTATTAAAAATCCGACGGTTGTGATTATATAATCAAATAATCTAACGGTTCGAAATCTCAAATTTATGAGAAAATTCAAAAAAGCCATGTCATCGCAACATTGCTTTTATTTTATAGTATAGATTCCTCTTTCTTCTATTCTTTCTCTTTTTTTTTTCAGTTCCTTTTTTTTTTTTCATTTTTTCATTCATTTTTTTCTCTTTTTTTTAATAAAAACCAAAAAATAATTGTATCAAAAACAAGTGGGAGAGCCGATTATGAAAAACTAAGACCTTAAGACAATGAGGATGAAATAAATAGGGATTGGATCGCGCAGCAATAATGAACAAATGAGTTTAGAATTAGGGCTAAGAATGGCACACTGAGGTTGGAGACCTAACATGCACATCAGTTCATATGCAAGCTAATAGTCAAACAACAACAACAACAACAACAACAACAACTCCCAATGTGGGTCTTGCTTACGCAGGGTCTGGGGAGATCCAGATGTAAGCAGCCTTACCTCAACCGACATCACTGCCCATAGAGAGGCTGATTCCACGTGACCCACCAAACAAGAATTTTGTGAAAACATTTGTAAACATTTGTAAAAGAAGGGGTAGAGAGAGAGAACTGCTGGTAAAGAAAAGCAAAAGGGGGGAGGTACCATACCTTATCAACCATAGACATACAATAACCTCTCCAGCAGTAAGTACTACCTGCAAACAACACAACAAACGCAGACTCGACACAAACTCTACTCTACTACAACCGAAAGGCACTATGCCGAGAATGCTTCTCACTCTACAACCTTAATCCTATCCCGCCAGAGTCTCCTATCCTGAGCCATGTCCTCCGTCAATCCTACTACTTTCAGGTCCCCTCTAATCACCTCATCCAAACTCTTCTTAGGTCAACCTCTCCCTCTGTAACCGACGGGGATGTTAATAGTCTCACATCTCCTTACTGGTGTGTCCATACTCCTTCTTTTCACATGGCCAAACCATCTTAGTCTTGATTCCCTCATCTTGTCTTCGATGGTCTCCACTTTGACTAAGTCCCTTATCACTTCGTTCCTAATTTTATCCAATCTCGTATACTCACATATCCATCTGAACATCCTCATCTCTGTGACCAACAGCCTTTGAATCTGAGTCTTCTTTAACGCCCAGCNNTCCGAACCGTACATGATAGTGGTCTCACTAATGTACGACAAACTTTGCCTTTTAAACCTATAGGCATCCTCTTATCACACAGCACACCCATAACATGCTTCCATTTTAGCCAACCGAATTTAATGCGCTGGTTAATCTCTTCATCAATCTCACCATTCTGCTGAATGATCGAACTGAGGTATCTAAACTTCTCAACCTTCGATATCGGCACCCCGTCAATGGTGATATCTCCCCCCACACCTTCCCTCCCGCTAAAGCAGCAATGGAGGTATTCAGTTTTAGATCTACTCACTCTAAAACCTCTAGACTCTAATGTGTACCTCCAATGCTAATAGTCAAAGCACAGCGAATTTAAGTTGATCAGAATAGTACAAAGCTTCCCCAAAAGAAAACAAAAATCTTAACCAAAAATCTTTTTGTTTTTTCCTCCACCCCCACACCTAAATCTCACAATGTCTGTATTGGGAGTAGAAAGAACCATAAAAATCCAAATAAAACCTAAAGAGAAACATATAAAAAGAAGACTCAAAAATAAGAAGGACATGACTCAAAATCAAATATACAACATATATACACAAAACAAAAACAGCCACCTATACAAAAGAAAAGAGAAAGGAAAAAGAAGAAAGAGAGAAAAGGAGAGAAGGGATGAAAAGAAATCAGGTTGGGTGCTAAGTACACCCGAGCTATCTCTACACCATCACCGATCAGGACTCGGCTCGTGGAGTATCAGACACTCCACATCCTCCTTGCCGGGTAACTCCAAAAATGGCTTCAGTCGCTGGCCATTCACTTTGAATTTAGCGCCACTCTCTGGATCCTGAATTTCGACTGCACTATAAGGGAAAACACGTAAGACAATATAGGGACCCGACCATCGGGACCTCAATTTCCCTAGAAACAAATGAAGCTTAGAATCATATAAGAGTACTTTCATTTCCGGAGTAAACTCTTTCCTAGGAATGTGTTTATCATGGAACAACTTAGCTCGCTCTTTGTAAGATCGAGCACTCTCATACGCTTCAGCTCGTATCTCCTCAGATTCACTCAATTGCAGTCTGCGCTCCTCACCGGCCTCAGGCAAGTCATAATTGAGCATTTTGATGGCCCACCAAGCTCTATGCTCAATCTCAACAGGGACATGACAAGGCTTACCATAGGGTGACATACCCAAGCGGGTTTTGAAAGCTGGTCTATAAGCCCAAAGAGCATTGACAAGCTTGTCAATCTAATCTTTCCTATTTCAACTCACTGTCTTCTCTAGAATTTGTTTAATCTGTGGATTGGACACTTCAACTTGCCCACTGGTTTGGGGATGATAGGGGGTAGCAAGCCTATGGATTATGGAATACCTTTTCAACAAGGCATCAAAAGACCAATTATTGAAATGGGTCTCCTGATCACTAATGATAGCTCGGGGCATGCCAAATCTAGCAAAGATGTTCTGCCTAAGGAACTTCACGACAACCTTAGCATCATTAGTCCTAAAAGGGATGACCTCAACCCATTTAGAGACATAATCCACAGCTAACAGAATATACTCATTCTCAAAAGATGATGGAAATGGTTCCATAAAGTCTATTCCCCATACATCAAAAATCTTCACCACAATGATGGGACTCAATGGCATCATATCCCGCCTGCTTATTCTACCCAACTACTGGCACCTAGGATAACTCTCACAGTATTCAAAAGCATCCCTAAATAAAGTGGGCCAGTAGAATCCACATTGAAAAACTTTAGCTGCAGTCTTCCTTCTACTAAAATGCCCCCCACATGCCTGATCATGACAAAAACAAAGGACATTCCTCACCTCATTGTCTGGAATACACCTCCTAAAGACTTGGTCAGCACAGTACTTAAACAAATAAGGATCATCCTAAACAAAGAATTTCACGAGGTGGAAGAACCTATCCCTATCATTCTTGGTCCAACCCTCAGGGATCCTACGAGTAACTAGGTAGTTCACAATTTTAGCATACCAAGGATCATGGTGGACGGCATATAACTGCTCATCAGGAAAGCGCTCAGAAACAGTTGACTCACTCTCTCTATCATATAGGATCCTAGACAAATGGTCAGCTACAAGGTTCTCAGACCCTTTCTTATCCTTAATCTCACAGTCAAACTCTTACAAAAGCAAGATCCATCTCACCAGTCCAGGTTTAACATCCTTCTTAGAAAGAAGATGCTTAAGAGTAGAGTAATTAGTATAGACAAGCACATGAGACCCAATTAGATAAGGTCTAAACTTTTCAAAACCAAATATCACGGCCAAAAATTCTTTCTCAGTAACAGTATAATTCAGTTGGGCATCATTTAGAGTGTGACTAGCATAATAGATGACATGGGGCTTCTTACCAACACGCTGTCCTAGAACAACCCTAACAGCATAATCAAATGCATCACACATCAATTCAAATGGTTCTCCCCAGATGGGAGGATGAAGAATGGGAGCAGAGGTTAAGGCTTCCTTAAGCTTAGTGAAGACCACAAGACAGTCCTTAGAGAAGTGAAATGATACCTCCTTAGCTAACAAGTTGGTCAAGGGCTTTGCTATCTTATTAAAGTCTCTAATGAATCGACGATAGAAGCCAACATATCCAAGAAAAGACCTTACCTCTTTCACACAGGTGAGAGGGGGAAGATTGATAATCAAATCAGTCTTAGCCTTGTCTACTTCAATCCCATCTTTAGGAATGATGTGGCCTAAGACTATTCCTTTTTTAACCATAAAATGACACTTTTCCTAGTTCAATGTCAAATTTTTCTCCCTACACCTTTTCAAAACTTTTCTCAGATTAGGCAATCATTCATCAAAGGAAGACCCAAACACAGAAAAGTCATCCATAAAAATTTTCATGCACTGTTCAATTAAGTCTGAGAAAATAGAAATCATGCAACGTTAAAAGTAACAGGAGCACAGTCCAAACGGCATTCGCCTAAAGGCATGTGTCTCAAATGGGCATGTAAAAGTAGTCTTCTTCTGATCTTCAGGAGCAATAGAGATCTGTGTGTAGCTAGAATACCCATCTAAAAAGCAGTAGAAGGAATGTCCGGCTAAGCTCTCTAATATTTGGCCCAAGAAAGGAAGAGGAAAATGGTTTTTTCTAGTGGCAACATTTAATTTCCTATAATCGATACACACACGCCACCCAGCTTGGACACGAGTAGGGACTAACTCGTTCTTATCATTCCTAATCACGATAATACCGGTCTTCTTATGAACAACTTGAACAGGGCTAACCCACTAACTATCAGAAATTGGGTAAATGATCTTATGGTCTAGCCACTTCAACAGTTCCTTCCTAACTACTTCTTGAAGAGTTGGGTTCAAACGCCTTTGGCAGTCTTTGTAGTGTTTAGCATTGTCCTCTAAATGAATTCGATATTGCACAATGGAAGGACTAATACCCTTAATATCCTTAAGGTCTAACCTAAGGCTTCCTTATTCTCTCTAAGTAAGGCATTGAGTTTGTCCTCTTGGTCTCGGTCTAGGCCAGAAGCAATAATGACAGCTAAAGATTCATACTTAAGAGAGTCAGAAAGAGGCTTCAATTTGAGAGCAAGAGGGGAAACAGATTCATGCATGGATTCAGAAACAGTAGTAAGCAAGTAATCAGCAGTACAGCACAAGTCATCAAACTCGAAGACATCATATTCAGGCTCATCGTTCACAAGAAAGGACTCATACTCAGCAGCAAATATGTCATTCAAAGCATCATCAAATACAGAATCTTCCACCTAATTAAGAGTAGAAAACTCTATATTATCAAAATCAGAGGGCTGTCTTTGCATGTTAAAGATGTTCAATTCAATAGTCATATTGGCAAAAGACAGTCTCATCATCCCATTCCTACAATTAATGAGGGAATTGACAGTGGCTAAGAAAGGACACCCTAAAATCACAGGAGCTTGACTAGCCACATTTGACACATTTTTTGTCTCAGTTACAACAAAGTCCACTGGGTAAATAAATTCACCCACTCTAATTAGCACATCCTCAACAATACCTCTACGTAATTTGGTCGATCTATCAGCTAATTGAATGACTATCTTAGTAGGTTTCAGCTCACCTAACCCTAACCTCTGATACTCATCGAAGGGTATCAAGTTAACACTAGCCCCTAAATCAAGTAGAGCTCTATGAATAAGCTGGTCCCCTATAACTATAGAGATAGTAGGGCACCCAGGGTCCTTATATTTCACTGGGATCTGGTGAGAAAGGATAGAACTAGCATTAGAAGCCAAGAAAGCCTTTTTAGAGACACTAGTGGCTCTCTTGGTTGTACACAGATCCTTTAAAAATCTAACGTATGGAGACATCTGCTAAAAAGCATCAAGTAAGGGAATGTTAATCTTGACTTGAGAGAAGGTCTCTCTCATCTTCTCAACATGAGCTTGGTCTTTCTTCTTAAGCCTATGGGGAAAAGGAGGTCAAGGCATTTGGACTTTCTTAGTAGGAGAATCTTTGGGAGACTCAACTAAATCAGAGGAAGCTTTCTCCTTGGACTCCTCTTTCTTAGAAGGTGACTCAAGAGAGGGAGGAGTATCAGAATCATTAAGGACACCATCAGTAGCATCCTCTGGCTTACTGGATGAACCAGTTTCTGGAGAAGAAGAAGAAGAAGGGGAAGAAGAAGAAGAAGAACTCTGGAAAAATTGATGAGAATGCCTGCAGGGTTCATTGGGATTTCTCACTTGATTATCAATCTCTCGATCAGATCGAAGAGATATAACTGCATTTACTTTCCTCACAGACTCACTAAGGTTAGCACCAGAAGACGAAGAAGCATGACCCTTAGGGTTCACCTCACGTTGACTTAGAAAAGTACCTGGCTCCCTAAAAGATGATACTAATTGGAAAAACTGTTCAGTCATCATTCACATAATTTTCTCCATATTAGCACTTATCATTCTCTCCACATTACTGTTAATTCTCCTCTCCATTCTATCAATATCAGTCAGGAGGAGGGTGAGCTTCAGCTACAGCGGATGGAGCTCTAGGCGCATTGGGCACACCTGAAAAAGCTGGTCTTTGAAAAGAATNNNNAGGATGGGAAATAGGTTGGGAGTTAGGAATTGTAGTATTGGGTCCATTACTCCAAGAAAAGTTAGGGTGATTCCTCCATCCTAGATTATAATAAGGGAAAAATGGGTCATTCTTTGATCTCTGGAATGCCATACTCGCTTGCTTTTGTCCAGTTGGTAACTGATGAGCAAAATAAGGACAAGCACTTAAGGAATGATCTTAGGCCTGGCAGTGGGAACATGACACAGTAGAAGTCTGAGACATCTGGGACAATTGGGGGGACAACCCCTTTAACATGTTTTTCAGAATAGCAATCTTAGACTTTAAGTGACTTACATCAGAGATAGAATGCAACCCACCCCTTATAATCCTAGAACTTAGACTGTAATCACGAGCAGTTTTTCATTGCATGGTTTTCTCAGCTAAGTCCTCTGAAAATTCCCAAGCAGTCGTAGCGCTCCTAGAAAGAAAGCCACCCTGACACATGGACTCTACCATGGTTCTAGTTTGTTGGTGAAGTTCTTCATAAACAATCTGGCACAAACATGCCTGTCTAAACTATGATAGGGACATTGGGCCAGCAAATTTTTGAACCTATCAAAATATTTCCAAAATGATTCCCTATCAAGTTGCACAAATTAATTAATCGCATTCCTTAGCTTAACAATCTTGGCATTAGGAAAATATTTTCTTAAGAACAATCGTACAAAATCATTCCAAGAAGCAACAGAATTGGCATCCAAGTCATACACCCAACATTTAGTAGAATCTTTCAAAGCAAAAAGAATAAATTTCATAAGCACAACATCAATGGGAATATTAGAAAAATGCATTATAGAACATACTTCTTCGAATTCCCTCAAAAATAAGTAAGCATCCTCTAAAATAGTAAATTTAGGGAGCATCTAAGTATAGTGAGGTTTCAATTTAAAATTAACAATCGGTTCAAGATCAGGTATAGTAAAACAAGATGGTAAATCAGTCCTAGAAGGATAGAAGATGTCACTCAAAGATCTTTCTTGTGTCATTTCTTTAATTCTAGGCTTGTGTTCAGATTCAGGTGTTAATTCAATCTCGACGTTAGGCTCACTCCTAAAAAGTTGATTATTTTCACGATTTCTTATCCAACCAGTCATATAAATCCCACACCCTCACCAAAGGTTCTATTTTTGGTCTTTTTTTTCTTTTCTCTTTTTTTTTTGATTTTTCTATTCTTTTCTTTTCTTTTCTTTTTCTTCCCACAAAACAAAATAAAAAAAAGTGAATCAAAACTAAAGACAATTTACAAACAGAAAATAAGCAAAACTCAAACAAAAGCACAAACATAAAGAAACTAAAAGTAAAGAAAAAATTAAAACTACACCTAAACAACCTAGTTCTAAAAATAAAATTTAAAATAGAAAATAAGGCTCCTAAAATTAAAACTAAATATATAGAAAAATCCACACAATCACAAGGGACATAAATATAATTTTTCTCGAATTTTTTCTGTCCCCGAATATTGCAGAAAAATGCAAATGGATTATTAAGTCCAAAATTCACAGAAAAATCACGACGGCTCCAAAAATTCTACAAAGAGCCACAAAAACTCTAAAAATTATGATAAATCTGGGAAAAATATCAAAATAGCAAAAATACAGCAGAATTTGCCCAAAAAAGTCGAACAAAATGCTAAATTTAAAGAAAAATCTGCACTGATGTTTTCTCCAGATTAGTTCTACTTTGGTCTTTTGCTGCACATAAACCAAATGCATTAGTATTGTTTTTCAGTAAACAATAAACTCTAAAAATAAAACTAATCTCAACAAAATCAAAGATCAAAATACTAACTGAATTTAAAATCAAAACTAAACTAAAGTTTTGAAAAGAAATAATGACTCTACTAAAACTAAAAATCACAACTCTAAAATTAAAAAAAAAAGGACTCAAATGACTCTAATAATTAAACTATGACTTGAAGCAGCCAAATTTCACAAAATTATCCCTAGCAACGGCGCCAAAAACTTATTAGTGATTTCTGTAAGCGTACGATTTATCATTGTACACATTACGGGTATCGTCCTCAGGGATGGATGCAAAATTAGATTCCCCCAAAAAAAATATAAACTAAATTAAAACTAGATGCTAGATTAACCAACTTCAAAGTCAAACTATTTAATCAATTAATAGGATAAATTAGGCAAAATTAATTTATGGAATTGTAACTCTAACTTGCAAAGACAAGAAGCCACTAACATTTTAAAGGGCAACTATCAGAATAGGGATAAGAAGGACAATGGCTCCACAAGTAAAGAGGTGCACGCTCTGGACCGCTGCACCAAATGCACCCTATTGGCACCACATATAATCAAGCACTAGAATGGTTGCTTTTTAAAGGTATGATCGATCTCCCATCAATCAAGCCAGAGACAAAAAACGCACGAAAGCCCAAAAACTGAGACCTAAACAAGTATTGCAAATATCACTAAGTAAGGGGCTATATACTTGAGGATTGTTAGGGCTTTAAGAATAAGTTAGAAAGCATGTTAAAGGCAGGAGAACTTCCCCTACCGAAAGTTGCTCAAAGCACCTTACAATGATTGTAACCTGCTTAGTTCACATGATAACATCCTAACCATGTCATACCACTAAAGAGAAGAGTTAGACCCATCCACCTACATAGTAAGTATAGATGGGTCCAAGCCTAAGGTTCATGTAACCTTGTATGTCTATGGACTATGAGGTGACTATGAAGAAAAGCCTCCACACAAAAGGCCTTGGGTTCTGCTTAAAAGATATGGCGTTCTTAATCCCATGTCATACTTAGCTTATGGTCATGTGTTGAGTCTTAGAGTCATTCGCTTTCTTTTTCATCATAAATCCAAGTGTGATGTGACCTTAATTTATTAATAAAATCATCTCCTCCATTAGTTTTTTTGCATATTTTCATATTCTTTTTTATTTTCATATTCTTTTTTTATGGAATGCTTCTGTGCTATGAAGGATCTAGTGTGAAAAATAAGAGAAAAAAAGGAAAAAAAAAGAAAAGCTAGCTTGAAAACTTGGCAGATGAGCTAGGCAAAATGAGAGGGAATAAAATACAAAGAGACTAAGGATTTCAAACCATCATCTAAAACAGAAAAAGATAAGAAATTTCTATCCAATAGGTCACATAACCTTAAGGGACATGCCTATGATAGAAGGTCTCCTTTCACAATATACATAAATACCTTGGTTAAACATGATAGTTTACCCCTTGGAACCTTTTTGAGCCTTCAAATAAGCTTATTTCTTTCATAGTCACATTAGATCTAACCAGGGAGTGTGTCATGGGTGACATTAATATCAAAGTCAGCAATAAAACAACGAGAATTAAAAAAAAGAAAGAAAAAGGAGAAAAGTTCGAAGCAAATGGTCCTGCCAAAGAGAAAAAAAAAGAGAGCTTGAAAAGAAGACGAAAAGAGTTTGAATACAAGAAGGATAACGAAAGAAAGAAGTTGACGATCACACTAAATTCATCACCCACGCACAATTGGCGATTTCATACGGCTGTTTGAGTATTCACGTCAATTCCCCTTCTTTGGCCCTTAACCCAGATGCCCACCTTAAAAAGTCCCCCTATAGTCATTCTTCCCTTAGGCTGGATGTCGTTACTCTCGAACGACGACTGGCCTGATTCCACATTAGATGTGTAGGTAACCCATTTAAGGCTTGACTGCAAAGGTTTTTTTCCATAAACAAACATTTGGATTGAATCATGTAGTCTCTAAAAAAAAGAGGGAGAGAGAATGAAGAGTGGCTGGCCCAAAAACATGAAAAGACGAATTAGGCAAAATGAGAGTGAAAAATAAAACCTCAGTTTTAGGAGATAAAGAAGCATTCCATTATCTGCACTCATCGAATTAGTCTTAGACAAACTATTACTTCTCAATCATCATAGCGTCTAATCTCACCCCCATTCCAAAGTTTAGGACTCTTGGTCTCAACCATGACTATAAATTCATGAGTGGGTACTCACTTCGTATTATCAACTTTCGTAAACGGGCACTCACCCTTTATGTAAGATAGAGGCTATCCTATATTTTCCTAGATAGTTAGGGCTCCCTTCATGGTAAATGTTTCCTGACAAGGAGAAAACCATATTCTTTATACTAAACTAGAGGTCACTCTAGGTAGCTCCAACAAAAGCATTTTTCGAATTGGGGAATGATCACAATTACTCTACTGGACCGAGGGCTACTCTAACTAAACCTAGCAAAAGCATCTTCGGTTATCAGTATTCTTACACATATAGGGATTTTGTTATAATAAATAGAAATTAGGGTTTCCCCATAATGGGAGCACTTTAATGTAAAATTAAAGAATACTCATTCCTTAAAAAGAAAGATTTTCTATCTTGGGTAGCTTAAGACCTATGACCTACCTAACCCAAAGTGACTTAACTATTTACCCCTCATCCTAAGTCGTAGAAAATCACCGTGCCTAACCTATAAGTCCTATATACCTCAGTCGGGCCTTATCCAATGGACCCCAAACTTAGTATGACACCTGCATGTATGCGAGGTTAAGTCATCACAAGTCTATGTAGTCAGCATAATCATGTGTGCATAGTCAGCACAATTATGTCTGTCTAGTTGAGTATGCATAGTCAGCATATATACACAATCTAATATAAGCTAGAAATTGCACATGCATCAATACATGGGTCTTTAGCCCATTGACTAAATCGCCCTCTGCCCTTATCACTTAGGAACCCTAGATTGAAGAAGAGTGCAATCAGCCTTTCAGCGACCGTGAAGGAAGGGCACACAACCCTGATTAGCCATGAAACTAAATCAAAGGTTCTCAAGATGACGTCAACAATTGCCATAAAAGATATCTATACTTTCACCCTTACCTCAATATGATCAGTCAAAGTGGGGGGCTTCATCTTTAAAGAAGGCTTTACGCAGGCATCATTATAGAAAAAGCATTAACCTAGTTTCAGTTTATCCAGTAACAAAGTCCAAGAGGATCTAGCCACAGCGGACACTTCATCCTTTTATCTTAACATGGAAAGATGCCTCAACATCTAGGATATC
>NCQT01071795.1:12943-25443 GCA_002740465.1 Stenocereus thurberi
AAGAACCTCGAACCATTCATAGTTCTGCCTCAAACCATCCAACTACCATCTCAGTTTTAAATTCGATAATCATAACATATTATCATAAAGGTCTTTTGAAATAGCTACGCATAACGTACCGAGTAAGCAAATGACAATTAGTAGTGCCTTGCAACCAAAAGTTATACCATACACACATTTATACATATAGACACTCATACAACCTTAACTTAAAACGGACGTTTAGTAAGCTAGGTTAAACTAACTAGGCATGAAACATGATTACATTCATGTATTGCAGCTAAGGGGCGTAGACATGCTCAGTTCGTCATTCAAATGTCATTCCCAAAGCTATTTCATAAGCATAATTCAACTCAATAGACAAGTAACGATTCGAAGTGTCCATTCATTGTTTCGAAGTTACAATCCTGGCATGCATTAACCAATTAGGCAGACATTGAATCAAGGATTCCGTTTATCATATCGAAGTTACTACTCAAGCCTAATTAAACCAACTGAGCATAATATGAGTCAAGCATTCGTTTATTATATCGAAGTTACTATTCGAAACCATTTAATTCATTTAGACATAATACGTTTCTAGGCATTCATTTATCATAACAATGTTACTATTTAAACTTAATTACGCCATTTAAACATAAGATGATGTTAGGCATTCACGTATCATATCGATGTTACTATTTGAACTTAATTAGGTCATTTAAACATAATAGGTTTCTAGGCATTCATTTGTCATATAGAAGTTACAATTCAAATATAAATTAACTAATTAAACAAGCATCGATTTAAGGTGTTTATGTATTATTTTAAGCCACTTATAGGCATAGATTACTAGCCAACATATATCGATGCGAAGCTATTTTCAAGCCTTTAAACTAACATATATCGATTCGGGGCATTTCGAAGTTATTTCGAATTCACTTTCAAGCATAAAACAACCAGATTAACATGCATCGAATTAAACTGAATTCACTTGAATCGATTCTAAACATACATAACTCATTTTGAACTAAACTTTCAGGCATGAACTAACTAAACTAACATGTATCGCAACTTAGGGCTTGAAATGATTTCGAAACTACTAATAGTAAGGAGGCAAGAAACACCCACCTGGACTCCAACCTACGGACCCGTTGTAAGGGCTTTTGAGCTCGATTTGGACGCTGAAAAACCTCAATCGTCGATCCAATTAGCTCTAAACGCACGCCCAATCGCACCGGTCGAAACCCTAGCCCGACACAGACCCGCATTAGCATGCCCCAGACTTGGTTCTGCTACTATTTGTGTTGGTTTCGGTTTACTATGGTGGTCACCGAAGTGACACCTACCGGAGACCCTCGCCGCCGTCGATGCCCTGTCACAATCTCGATCCCCTCTGTCAATTCGCTCTCAGCCTCTGTCGCTCTCTCTCTCCTTCAACCGGCCGGGTTCGATCTCGGCGTCAAGCGGACGGACGGTGACCGATGTGGTGCCACCGTCACCGTCGACCAGCCAGCCCATGTTCTCCCCCTCTTCCTTTCTCCCTCTCTCTTCGTGTGGTGGTGCCGGAGAGGTAGGTCATGAGGAGCTCCAAGAAAGCCGCCCCTTTTCATTTCTCTCTGTTGTGAGTAGATTCATGTGTTTAATGATGTATTATAACGTATTCCTAGTTTGTAATTGTTGTAAACTAAGTTTCCCGGCTCATATAATGCATATTGTTTATGAGTCGCTCTGTATGGTCGTATGAGCCAATCATCTGATTAATTAGATGTCTTTAGTTGAAATTAGCTATTTTTTGGGATGTAAACCCCAGTACTCCAGTTGTGTAAACCGTTAAGTTGTATGTTTGATTTCTTTCTTTATTAATCAACATTGTGGTTGGTGCATTCCGGGCAAGCGACCAGTAGAGCTGTGGACTCTGGCATATAGCCATTGAGCTTGTTTTGGAAGTTTTATATGTTTCTATTTAATGCAGGGATTTGTTGTAAGGCTTTTAGCCTAAAAACGGTCGGCTTTTAGGGGAAACTCTGTCCATTTCACCCCAGGAATTAAGTAAGAAGTAAGAAAACGTAATGCCCCTGACCCTAAGGGTTGGAGTGTTACACTGATGGTATCAGAGCAAAGGTCCCGCGACCATAGGCCGCAACCTGAGTCTTGCATTTCGTCTAGTCATCAAGGAACACTTTGTGATTATGTGACATATGCCTCCTTTGTGTGCAAGTGTGCCTTATAGTATGGACATTTATGACTTATGTGTGGCTCGAGTAAGTTGATTGACTAAGAGGGGTAAGTTATGCATTAGTATAAGAGTTGAGTAGCTCCCCCCACCTTGAAGTGACGTTGTGGGTGCACCATTGATGCAAATTTGTTCATAATGTGTGAGTTGACTTGATTGATTGGCTTTTGTGCGATCCGCTCAAGCCAATCAGATAAATCTGAGTCGTATGTTAGAATGTAAACCCTTTTAGTGTCTTTTCCTTAACTTGTGAAGCACTAGGATGGTGAGATCTCCCGTGACTCCTAAGTCACACTATCAGTGTTCAACGAAGTAAGTACAGTTGGTGCAGACCAAGTGTTGTGGATGCACTAGTTTGTGTAGGCATGCATGTGTATTCCCTTTGAATAAGATGTGATTTGCGCGTATGACTATATGAAGGTTGAACTGAACTAGACTTGGGGCTATACATACCGACTCTCGCCATTTGCGAATCATTTCATTAACCAAGGAAGTTCATCCTAGTTGAAATTAGAACTAAGTGATTCCCTATGTAATTGTGTGACAGATGCCTCCTCGACGTGAACTCATACCAGAACCAATTGCCATGGAGATGATATGTTAATTTAATAAGTTTAAGCCTCCCAAGTTTGAAGGTGGAACTGACACCATGGTATATGAGGAGTGGCTTCGAAGAATGAAAAACTTATTTGAGATCATGGAGTGCCCTGAAAGGTTCAAGGTGTACGTAGCCGCTTATCAATTTGAAAAAGAAGCTAAATTCTAGTGGGGAACAGTGAAACCTAGGGTAGGTGAACCAGTATTAACTTGGAACCAACTGAAAGCCTTAATGGACGCTCAATATTACCCTCGAGATGCAAGAAGGGTTAAAGAACGGAATTTTTATGCTTGAAATAAGGGGAAATGAGCGTGATGGAATATGCAGTGAAGTTCAATGAGCTGAGCCAATTTGCTCCAAATCAGGTGGCCATTGAAGAAATGAGAATGAACCACTTGGAATAGGGATTAAAAGGAGAAATAAAGTGGATAATAGCAGGGTACACATATACCAACTTTCAAAAAATGTACCTGAGGGCTGTGAAGGTAGCCCGCATCATAAATGAGACTAAAATTGAAAACAAAGAAAAAGGCCAAGCAGAGAGGGAAATTGGCCCTGGAGAATCCAATCCCCAAGGAAGTAGAAACTTTAGAAGGTTCAAATCTGAGATAAAACAGAATAAGGGAAAGCAAGTCATCCAATGGAAACCAAGGAAAACCTGTGGCCAGTATAGACGTCAGCACCTTGGCCCTTGCAGAAGCTTTATGGGCTCATGTTTTGAATGTGGTGATATGGGTCACAAAGCCACTAACTGCCCAAAAGTCACATGGAATAGTCGGGATCACACTCAGAGATCCGGAACGGGAATCAAGCTAGTGGCACAATGAGATTGCCCAATCATTGGCACTCCCTCAGGGGACAGCAAAAGAACCCAGAAGCCACAAACTGGCAATCGGATGCTTAGCTAGAAGGGAAAAGAGACTTGGGAACCTACCAACACAAGGTCAGGTATTCTCTTGATAACAAACTTCATGCCTCCATCCCGTCATTCTAGTACTGCTCACTCGCTTGTCATTCTTGAATTACAAAGGAACTTGTTAGTAAACCTCATGAGATGCGTATGCAACATTTTATAGCCTCTTCCTTAAAAACTATCTGCCATGCGGATGATACTTGTAGAGATTGAGTTATATAATGCAAGGGAAAACGCTCCCTGATGATTAGGTGCGACGAGAAACCCAAGGAGGGAATGTTACTTTGGAGACGAAGTGGATTGCTAAGCATAAAGTATATCGGGATTGTGAAAGGACTGCGTGAGAATTATGCCTCCGTTATTTCCAACAAGTAAGCAATTTCGAGGACGAAAATCTTTTAAGGGGAAAAGAGTGTAATACCCGCGAACTTTATTTTCTGTTAAGCTGTTTCATAATGCCTTTTTGCATTATAAAACCCATATTTTATTAGCGATGTGAGCTAAAATTATTTTTTAAGCACCTATACGAGCGTTGATTTTGTTAAAAAGAACATTTTTGTAGCCAGTAACAACATTATTGTTATTAGTTTTGAAAATCATTCAATGGGTTTTAATAAGCGCTATTAACGGTCATTAGCGAGTACTAATTCAAGTAGAAACCCGAATACGATTAGGCTGTCAACCTTAGAAGTAGTTCGATGTTATTAAATCGAACCTAGAGAGGTTTGGGAATGAATAGTTGATAAAAGATTATATTAGCGATTTGGGTTTAGAATTCGGGTTACGAAATAGACTAGCGGTATCGAATATAAATTAATTTGGGACAAAAATAAATAATAGTAGAATAGGGGTATTTCAGTAATTTCCACGCATGGCCCTTCTTCTTTTGGCTGTCGCGACCAACCCCCCCATGACACACTCTCTCTCCTTTATCTCTGTTGCTCTTCTTCTTCCTCCTCTCCTCCTCTATTAACGTCACTTCCAAGCTCAAAGCCCAGCAAATTTTCGCCCCACACAACTGCAAATTCCATCCAATCGGCCTCTCCCACGAGCTAGCCTTCATTTGCAGCGAATCTGGATCGATTTTTGAAGCCCCTTGCTGCATTTATGGAGGGTCTTAGACGGCAAATTGAAGCCCGAATGCGTGCCTAGGTAAGGCTATGCAATTTCGTTTCTAGTTGCTCTCAATCTTCTATAAATTGGGGTGGAAATTCGTATCTACAAACACCCAATTCAATCTCAAGTTGATAACCGACTTGTTTTAGGGTTCGAATTTTGGAAATTCAGGCGTGAATCACGTGCTGCTCATTTGACCACGGGGCAAGGTCGGAAATTGGAGGTGTTCGGGTACCGAAAGTCGAGCCCAAAGGCTTCACACGAAACCCGAGCTTGGAATCGAGGTGAGGGTTCCTTTCCTCCTAAATTACTATTAATTTCAATGATTTTAGCTAAGTTTAGTTGATGCATGATAACTCTAAGTTTAGAAATCAATTTGGGGAAGTTAGAATCGATATTGAGAAATTATAAGCATAGTATTGATTTTGGTTAATCGCTTGTTGAGTAAACGCATGTTTGAACGAACCAATTAAATTGAGGATTCGAAAGTGAATAGAAAGTTGATAGTGGGCTATTGTAGCATCAGTTGTCGCATCTGAAGGACTATTTAATGCTGAGGGGTGCTAGTTGGACAGTTGAAGTAATTGTGGGTAAACTGAATTATGTCTAAAAGTTATGGCCAAATCAGTTTGAGCATGTTAATGGTTTATTCTTGATAATTAGAAAGGAAATACTATGCCTTGTATTTTTTAGTTTGCGAATGAGAAAGTAAATATCGCTTGAAGTTTCTATTTACGTCAGTTTAGTACGTTAAATTCTAAGTTGACTATTAAGCATGAATGTCATGCTTATATATGATCGTTTTATGCATTGTTGGTTTGTTGGTGACAACATTAAATCGAGTTAGTAGCTGGATGGTTTGAGATGGAACTATTGAAAATTTGAGGTTCTAATGGTTGGTGCTGTGTGAGGAGGGAGCCTGCGTTGTGAATTACCACAATCGTATGAATTGCGAGGCCATGTGTGGCTCAGTGGGCAGATTTTGTCGAGTAATGCTATGAAGTGTGTAATTGTGCTATGTGTGAACCCCTTTTCCCCCAAACATACTACGTGACACTATATAACCAGTTCTTGAAATTTCGAACGTCTTTAAAAAGAAAAGTCCATTTAGAAAGCTTGTTTTCATGTTTGAGAATGCTTATAAGTTTTATCAGTTGTCTATCCACCTGCTAGGACATCTAAAGTGCTAAAAATGTCCTAAACCGTCGAGCTACTCAGTTAGTGACTCGACTGAATAGTCGATAGGTTTAGGAAGTTTAAAAGTGAACTGAAAGTGAATTTGAAAATGTTTAAAGCATTGGTTTGTTTATAAATTCTCCTGGCGTCTAAAAGGATTCAAACGACCTGAAAAAGAACATCTTAAGATGCTAATTATGAAGTTTAGCTAATTTGTATGCTATTTGCTTACTTGAGTCCCTATTGAGTTTCAATTAAAGAGCTAGTAAGTCCATAATGACTTTAAGAAGTATTTGTGATGACAATATAAAAAGAAACCTTAAATGGCCTTATAAACAAGTCAAGTACTTTAAGTTTTTTTTGAATAGTAGCAATTTGGGAACATTTTAAGCCTCTAGTTTATTTATATACTCATCTTGAGTTTTAAGAGGAATTGAAACGAGTTACAAAATGACAAATGAGAGTTTTATTACGAACCTAATTTGAGTTAAACGCTAACTAAGTACTTTAAGTTCCAAATAGGTTTTGTTTTACGAATTAACAAACATATTACATTTATACGAAGCTTTAAGTTAAAAACGAAATCGTTTTACGATTTAGCAAACTTAATACGCTTATACGAAACCTTCAAGTTAAAAGTAAAGTCGTTTTGCGAGTTAGCAAACTTAATACATCTATACGAAGCTTTTAAGTTAAGAACCAAGTCATTGTACGATTTAGCAAACCGAATACGTTCATACGAAGCTTTTAAGTTAAAAACGAAGTTGATCTACGAACTAGCAAACGTTTTACGTCTATACAAAGCTTCTAAGTTGAAAATGAAGTTGTTTTACAATTTACCAATCCTATTACATTTATACGAAGCATTTAAGTTAGAAATTAAGTCGTTTTACGATTTAGTAAACATTTTACATTTATAAGAAGCTTTTAAGTTATTTGTGAAGTCGATTTACGTGTTAACAAATCTTATTTCCTTTATAAGAAACTTCTAAGTTTAAAATGAAGTCGTTTTACGAACTAACAAACGTATTATGATATTAAGAAGCTTTTAAGTTGAAAACAAAATCGTTTTATGATTTAGCAAACTTATTATGTGTATATGAAGCTTTTAAGTTAGAAATGAAGTCATTTTATGAATTAGTAAACGCATTACGTTTATAAGAAGCTTTTAAAGTTAAAGGTAAATTCGTTTTACGAGTTAGTACATTTATAAAAAGTTTTAAAATTAAAAACGAAATGAGCTATAAGCATTTAGAAGGATTATAGTCGTTTTGTTAAAAAGTAAGTTTTCATCAAAGCAAGCATTTGAAAAAGAGAAATAAAATATGATCATAAAGGCTAAGAAAGTGCTAGGTAATTGGCAAGAGGGTAGGAACTGAACTCAAGATATGAGTTATCCTGGTGTGAGCTATTCTTGGAAACTGGGCACAAAGATGGTATGAGCTATTTCCCCCTAAAGTAATGTTAGGAACTGGACTCAAGATAGGAATTATCTTGGTGTGAGCTGTTCCTGGGAACTGGACTCAAGATATGAATTATCTTGGTGTGAGCTGTTCCCCAGATAAGTTATGATATGTGACTCGTAAGAAAACCTTAAGGGGGACTGGACTCAAGATATGATTATCTTGGTATGAGCTGTTGCCCCACAGAGGACAATATCGAAGTTAGAGTTTATCTGCTGAGATGCGTTTTGGCCAAAAGTTAAGTACGTATACCTCGGGGATAACGTGAATTGTGAGTGACGATCTCACTTAGGGGTAGTGTAAATCTCCCCTAGCCAGCACAATAAGATGTTTTTCTGCTATAAGTAAGTTTCTAATAAGTAAAAAAAGGAGTTTCCTTTAAAGAATAGGAGCCTCAAGAGGCTGAGTAAAGTGTTATTGAGAAAAGAAAGAAAGCTTTCAAATGTGCACCTCCTGTTCATCTTTTATGAAAGGATTTCCAAGTATAGTCAAATGAAGTTTCAAATGTTGCATTATTCGTTTTAATGTGCATATTCTATGCAAGTATATTTCTTGATAAATCTTTCTTACCAGTTTAGATGTTTTGAGAACTTTTAGAAAGAATTATAAGCTTTAAAGGACTTGGTGTGGATTATAAACCATTCTTGGTATTTATCGAGAGTCACTATGTTTTCAAAGGTGAGTTTGAAGGCCTTTGTATTCAGTCCTTGTTGCATACTTGTTTGTGTGTCTCAATGCCTGCTAGTAGGGAAGTTTGGTCATTGAGGGCCTAGAATTAAGTTAAGTGGTTGGAATGAAGTTTTAAGGAGGGTAATCTTTCCTTGGGAACTATGATTGCCTAATATAATAGTAAAGTATGAACGCGTGATATGTGCCTATTATTAGTACTATTGCCTGCAACTGTCTTGGGTTTTAAGAAGTAGGGGAATTCCCACTGAGCGTGTGATTTTTCATCCCATTACTCTTTCCACTTTTTCCCTAGGCTTTTGTTATGACGGATGGAAGTCAAGCTACTTACACTGAGCTGGAGTTTACCCCTGCTTAAAAGAGAATTATGTGTGCCATATAGAAGTAGATTCATGTATTTAATGATGTAATATAAGATATTCCTAGTTTGTAAATGTTATAAACTAAGTTTTCTAGCTCATATAATGCAGATTGTTTATGAGTTGCTCTGTATGGCCGTGTGAGCCAACTATTTGATTAGTTAGATGTCTTTAGTTGAAATTAGCTGTATTTTGGGATGTAAACCCCAGTACTCCGGTTGTGTAAACCGTTGAGTTGTATGTTTGATTTCTTTCTTTATTAATGAACTTTATGGTTGGTGCACTCCGGGCAAGCGACCCGTAAAGCTGTGGACTCTGGCGTGCGGCCGTTGAGCTTGTTTTGGAAGTTTTATATGTTTCTATTTAATATAGGGATTTGTTGTAAGGCTTTTAACCTGGAAATGGTCAGTTTTTAGGGGAAACTCTGTCCGTTTCACCCCAAGAATTAAGTAAGAAGTAAGAAAACATAACGCTCCTGACCCTAGGGGCTGGGATGCTACACCTGAGAGGAGGAAAAGCAAGTCTAGTGACAGGGAGCCTCTGAACTGGCTCCCCAAGTTAAAGTTTTTTTTGAACGACTTCTTCCTAGCCGCGGCGGGCCTTCTAATTCTTAAGAACGTTTCTAAGGGTACTTGACGTTCCCATCTTAATCGACCTTTTCCTTGGGTTCTGACTTGACTCCTTTTTATTTTATGCAGTGCAAGCGAGGGCGCAGCTGACGGTCTTCAAGACTGTGGGCGCCACCCCCGAATAAGTGGCAGTTGATGCTGCGCACTATCGAGAAGAGGAGAGGCGGTGCCTTGTGAACCAGCAAGCGAAGAAGGTATATACTCAAACCCTATTCGCCCCTATTCATCGTAACACATAGTCAGCGTTTAACCAACAGGTTGTCCATACTGCAGGCACCCCTTTGGTATCGAGCGGCGAAAAACCTACAATAAGCTTGCCCGAATGAATGGAGGGCCGCCAAGATGAGACATCGGCTTCTACCCCTACCCATGCTTGGGGAAAGGGGGGATCAATGTTCTCCTCCTCACCATGTGAAGGGTCGGTCTACTGGTGACCAAACCCTTAGTTCGCAGGCACCTACTGGCACCCCGAAGATCGCAGGGGCTACCTCGCAGGTTGCAGACAGAACTTCCCTAAGTGCCCGTCCTTTGCCCTCGAACTTCATCATGGCCGACCCTGTAGCCATGTTTACACTTGTTCAGGACTTGGTTAAGTCCTGGGACTTAGCTGCTTCGGGTACCTTGGAACTCCTCAAGGTCACTGAAGACGAGGTGACTATGGTCGAGGCTTTCGCTCCAGAAGTAAGGGTCACGGCTAAGCACCGAAAGCTGGGGGGCCACGTGGCCCGATACGAACAGCGCTGGGAGAAGCTAAAGGAAGAGAAGGATTCCAGGGAGGCCGAGAAGAAGGATTTGTAGCACCAGCTGGGGAAGGCGCTTTCCAAAGCTAAGTGAGGCAGCGACAGGGGCTGAGAGGGCGACCAAGGCCAGGGAGTAGGGCTATCAGCAAGGCCGTACGAATGCCATAGGGTACCTATGCAAGGTCTTAGTGACATTGGCTCCAGACTTTCAGGAGGATCACTACTCTGAGGCCTACCTCCATTGGGTCGGGACCCAGAAGAGGTAGAGTTCATCCCATCTTTCGGCGATGGGGATGGCCTAAAAGATGAGGCGGCCAACCCCTTGGATGCTGAGGCCAAGACTCCTAAAGATGAGGACCATGAGGATAGTGGAGGCCCGATATATAAAGCCCACTTTGTTGTTTTTGTTTTTGTTTTTTTAGTGTGCTGTATTTGTGCTTTCATCAATGAAGATGCTTATTTCAGACAACAATGATGGTTGTTCATCAAGTACATACTTGTTGTTTTGGTTTGGCCTGCATTTTGTCATGTCGTAGGGTAGTAGCCCCCAAGCAAAAGAATAAGTGATATCGCGTGTGGCATGGGGACCGCTATCAAGTATAGCGACTGGCTGTAAGACCGTACTTTAGGACACCTTAAGCCCCCATTGGGACTAAGAGCGTAGCGATTAGTCAGTAGGCCATGCTCTGAGACCCTTAGCCCCCATCGGGGCTAAGAGTATAGCGATCGAGCGTAAGACCATGCTCAAGGGCTCTTAGCCCCTACTGGGGCTAAGAGTACAGCGACCGGCCATAAAGCCGTACTCGATGGCCCTTAGCCCTCACTAGGGATAAGAGTTTAGCGACCGAACATGAGATCGTGTTCAAGGACCCTTAGCCCCCACTGGGGCTAAGAGTATAGCGACCGGCCAGGAGGTCATACTCTAGGACCCTTAGCCCCCACTGAGGCTAATAGCATAGCGCCTGACCATGAGGCCGTGCTCAAGGACCACTGGGGCAAAGAGTATAGCGACCTACTATGAGGGAGTGCTCAAGGACCCTTAACCCCCACCGGGACTAAGAGTATAGCGACCAGTCGTAAAGCCATGCTTAAGGACCCTCAGCCCCACTGGGGCTAAGAGTGTAGCGACTAGCAATGAGGCTGTGCTCAAGGATCCTTAGCCCCCAGTTGGGCTAAGAGTATAGCGACGAACTGTAAGGCCGTGCTCTAGGACCCTTAGTCCCCACTGGGGTTAAGAGTATAGCGACCGGCCGTAAGGCCATGCTCAAAGAAGTGGAGGATGACATATGGGTGCGAAACTTGTCACTATGGGCAGTGTTTTTATTTCTTGCAAGCAAATGATACATAACTATTTGACATTAAGAAAAAACTTACGAATAGTACTTTCTGAGGTTGCTGCTATGCCAAGTTCATGGTATAGGGGAGCCGTTAGTGGTCTATAGGCGATACGTGCCCGGTCGGACTTGGGAGGCAACCTTGTATGGGCCTTCCTAGTTGGCGGTGTGTTTGCCATGTTCTCCTGCATGTGCTATGGCTTCCTTGCGATGAAGAATAAGATCACCTACCCAAATAGGCTACAACCGTCCTACACGGTCATGGAGGCGTGCAATGCGGAGCTTGTATAGGGCTTCTCGGAGAAGAGCATCTCTACGGATAGAGGGGAGGAGGTCCAGGGCCTCTTGGAGTGTTGCGTGATTCAGTTCTCTTGGAAAGTTGTCAGGCGATGAGTATGGAGTGCGACTTCTACAAGTAGGACAACTTCAGACCCATAGCCCAACATGAAGAGAGTTTCGCCAATAGCGGTTTTCTCAGTGGTCCGAAGGGACCATAGGACGCCATGCAACTTGTCTACCCATTTTCCTTTAGCGTCATCGAGCTTCTTCTGTAAGCCATGGAGGAGGATTTGTTAGATGCCTCTGCTTGGCCGTTAGTATAGGGGTAGGCAACAACAGGGAACCGGGCTTGGCAAGCCAAGGTGCCGAGATAGTCAGTGGACTTAGTGGTGTCGAACTATCTGCCATTGTCGAAAATGATAGCGCGAGGAATGCCGAAGCGAGTGATGATGTTCCTCCACATGAACCTTCATACTTCGACCGTAGTTATGGAGGCGATGGCTTCAGTCTCCATCCATTTAGTGACGTAGTCGACTACCACAAAAAGATACTTGGGCCGCCCCGTTGCTTTGGGGAAAGGTCCTAGTATGTCCATGCCCCAAGAAGCGAACGGCAGAGGACTACCAATTTGCGTCATGGGGGTGGAGGGCACTCGTTGGATAGGTGCGAACTTCTGCCATTTGTCGCAAGTTCGCACCAGAGTCATGGCGTCTTCCCGCAAACTGGGCCAACAGTAGCTAGTTCGAATGGCCGTCACGGCCAAGATGCAACCTGCAAAAAGGCACCCCCAGGTTGTGGGCCGAGGAACACCTCAATGACAGTCAACTCAGTCAAGGATCCGAGTCAAAGGTGAGTAGAGAGAGAACATAGTAAGAGTCCAATAAAGTGTCAGACTACCAACCCCCTTCCCGAGGTGGGTAGGTGACCATTTATAGTCCCTGTGGCAAAGGGTTAAACAGTAAGATTACTTGGGTTATTCTGAATGGATCGC
>NCQT01071877.1:0-12537 GCA_002740465.1 Stenocereus thurberi
ATGGATAATTTGATTTGAAGGTGTCAACTGTTGAATTGTAACAAAACCAGGGAGTTTGAAGGAGAAAGTTGCGTTGGAATGTGAAAGTTTTAGAGGTTCCCGAATTGGTGTCTTCTCTATTTTTATGGTATTCTTTTGAGGAATTCCACTGGCATTGGCTAGCAAATGGCAACTTTGAGATCACATTTTAATCTTACAAGATATTTTTTTTTTGACTTTATTCATTTTCTCAAGTCCAAACAAAGGAAAAAAAGTTTGGTAGAAAGTTATTTTTTTCCTTGTATTTTTTCTCTAAACCAAACAAGAGAAAGAAAATGACTTTCCTTCTCATTTTTTTTCCTCCTCATTTTTTTTCCTTTCAACTTTCTTTCCACCTTATTTTTCAAGGTCCAAACAGGGCCTTAAGCAACAATTTTTGTATATGTTACAATAAATACCCCATAACAACAGTCTCAAACAGGCTGCAACAGAGTAAAACCTACTGCAACAACTTATCAAAAACTGTTGCAATAACTTGGCCAGGGAAAGTTTTTGAATTTTATTTTTTTAACTCATTAGCCCAATCGCTGAAATATTGGTGGAGGGCGCGTATTCATTCACCCGGTATATTTAACAGTAGGAAAATAAATAAAAGCAAAAAGGGAAACAAATTGAAAGTAACCAAAATAGTCTGGCTTTCTCGGGTAGAAGTAGTGAACCCCAAAACCACACCTAGGGTTTTCAGAATTGAAGCATCAACGCTGCCTATGGAGTTGCATCTCAATTTCAGGTAGATGGCATCCTCCATTTCAGTCAAACTCAAGTTGAATTTCGTTCAAATCTGATATATTGCATCCTAATTTCGCCTTCAACATCAGCGTAAGACGCATTGGGGAAGCTACAGTTCGAGTTCTTGAAGCTGGCCTGGGAATTCACCCCAACTTCATGTAGATTACATCATCTGCACCTAAATTCATCTGGCTTTCTCTCTCTCTGGAACATCAGCAACCATTCGATCTTCTTTAGTCTCAGTTCAGGTGTGGTCATTGTCTATTTCTCTCTTTACATCATGTATCTGTTTATCTGTGTTCTTCCTGAATTTTTGTTCCTCGGTTTACACAAGATGACAATACTTTGTTTTTGTTAAACTATTTTACACCATTCAGTTTAATTTCGCTTTTCTTGTGAGGTTTTGCTCCATAACTAGTCTAAATAGGTCACTGTAATTTGTAAATCCTGCTTTTCTCTCTTCAAACATCTCATATTCCTTGCCTTGACGTTTCTGTTAAACTGTTTCGTAGAAGGGTGAAGTTAAAGCATTTTGCTCGGTGTTATTTATGGATTCTGAATGTTGAATTATGTTACTAAGATTTTAGGACAACTGGGCAAGCATCATATATGGGTCTGATGTGGCTGTCAGTCAGCATGACTTTGGGATGTTTTATATTTTTGACCTGATTTTAAGTTTCTGAATCTCATGTTGTTCAAAAATTAGGGTGTTTGAGGATGGGACAAAGTTGTTTATGCTGGAATGCAGAGTTATTCAACAGTTTGTGAAGGTTTTCTTAGTGAGATTTTTTCTTTAAAGTATTATCATCTAAAAGTTCCCTTTACATCATGTATCTCAGTTCTTGAAGCCTCTCTGTCTACCTTGTTCTGTTGGCTGATCCATCTTCTAACAATTCTATTGCTACTAACATTACTAGGCATTTGTAGTTGTTGTGGTGGTAAGATGTCAGCAGGATGTACTTTGAGTCATGAAAGGACTATAACTTTGATGATTTGTGGGTTAAGGATGAGGAAGAGTATGAGAATGAGAAGAAGAAGAAGAATGTTGCCTCTTGGATAAATGAAAGAATAATAACAGTAAAAATAGAATAAACCAGAAAAAGGGGAAGAGAAAGAAAAAATTACCTCTTGGGATAGAAATGCCTGTGATCTAAATTCCAATGTTGACGACATCAATAGAAAGTCCCAGAAAAATGTAAGAAAAATACCAAAAAAGAGGAAATAAGGGAGAGTTGAAAACCTTAATTTCAAGGAAGCCATGGATTTGTGTCCGTTTGTGCTTCACAGTTAGAGGGGCAAGAAATTAAAGCACAAAGAAATTGCCCCCCTTTAATTTTCTCAATTGTAATTCCTCCCCTTTTGATGTGGGTATGGTAATAGTAATAGTACCAGTAAAAAGGCGGAATGGATAAGGGCAAGGTGCTCTGATCTATGAAGTGGGGTTCACATACACACAGAGGAGAAAGAGAGAGAGAGCGAGAGAAGGGGTCAGTGTCTGTGTGGATGGATGCTAATTCAAGTGAAGAAGGCTGTCTTTCTTCCCAATTTATACAGTCTCTTTTTCGCCACAAGCTGCAATCAGTCATCTGCACAGGCCTGTTTGGGAAAAGTTTAGAGAGGGAAAGTAACAGGAGTTCAACTGAGATAGGGGGTGGTCCCTAAAGAACAATTCCTGTAAGAAAATTAAGGAAAATTTTGCAAATTTCTAGGGAAAGAAAGGAGGGAAAAATGATGTAAATTGGGAGAGAGGGAAAAGAGGAGGAGCTATAGCAAAGAGAGCTCCCGATGATTTCCCACTGCCACTGCCACTCTAAAGAAAATTATTTTAATTAAAGAGAGACTATCCCAAAATAGATTACACTTAATTGAAAGTTAATTAATTTTGAATTAGTATAATTTGGATTAATTATGAGTAATTTTATATCTTATGTGTGTGTGAACTTTAGCTTTTAATTAATACTTTAATGTAATCATGCTAGCTCAAGCCTAGCAGCTGACATTGCCAACTCTCAAATTTAGAGATTTTCTGCATGTCTTATTGCATTGTCCTTCATTACATCTTGGAAGCAGGGCTTAACAAATACTTTTTCCTAAAATATTATTTTTGTTTGTTTGGTCAAGATATAAAGTCTTGACCACCTTCCCCCATGCTTCTTCAATTTTTCCCTTTTGTTTTTGGGTTTTCTTTCTTGTTTTTTAAGGTTGGGGCTCACCCTATTTTCTCTGTTTTTGTCTTCAAATTTTAGGAGCTGTATTGTAGTAGGCAATTGTTTGCCCAGAGAATCTAAGCCATCTCTACTGATAAACAATGCTTTGCTTGATAGCCTTGGTGGCTTATCTCTCAATACTAACAATGCTATTGTCTATTGAGGGTTTTTCTTTGGGTTGGGAGGGGGGTTTGCAATATTTGTATAAAACAAGGTAATATGTCATATAATAATCATAATTACCACGATATACGAACATTATGTTTACCATTGGAAAATCTAATGCATTAAAATAGTTGGGTGAACACTGAATTGTCAATATTCATTGTTTGCAAATAACTAAGTTTCGATAGAAAAAAGAAATTAGTTGTATCCAAATGCCCTTCAATAGCATTAGAATGCAGCATGTCCAATTTCAATTGTAAATTAAGCTTTCTTCTTGTTTTAATGATAGCACATTACATCACTCGCATATAAAAGATCTTATTAGACATTAGGCACTAGATATCTTGATAAATTCAATGCACTATACCACAATTTTTGTTAAATTGGACTTAAATAAGTTGACATTTACCTCATTGTTCCAATCATATTGATACTTATATCATGTAAGTTAAGTCCTTTACTTATTGAATTATGCATATATTGTGCACATATTAAGATTTTATCCATCGTATATAAGGCAGTTTTGAGAATCATATTTACATTTTGATTTAATTTATTATTAATTAATTTTAGGTTTCCATCACGTATCTTTTCGTTGGTAAATCCAAATTTGAGTAAGGTGGTTTTGAGAATTATTTAGTACTGATTTCGTTCTTGCTTGTTTTATTTTGTTGAATGATTTCGCTTTTAGCATACCATTCCATCCTTTACCCTGGTTTTCACTTTGTTGCCTCTAAACTTTTCAGATATTAACGCTTCCTCTCTTTCTCTCTGCTGCTTCACCTCAATGTTCTGAAATAATTGGTTAAGGCATTAGGTTTTGGCATATTGATGGCCTAAGAATGATTTAAGCTGTTTTTCAAGATGGGTACTTCTTGTGGGCTTGTTTTAATGGTTTGTAAGTGTTTGGTTTATTTACATCTCTTCAAAATTTGATTCTCAATTGTAAGTAATGACATCTCTAATATGTGAATAGGTGAGTTCATGACTGATACAGTACTCGAATTAGACGACAAAGTATATTACCGTCCCTGGATTCTTATCCAACTCATATTCTAATTTTTAATCAGTTGTTAAAATTCAAGAATAGGTATAAAATTGTACAGGTTCTTATATCATCTATTATTTTCTTCTCGGATGCCTAAAATAAATAGTTAAGCTGATTTTGGTGGACTACACTCCATATTCAATAGTCAGCTGGCTTCATCACGAGATTGATCACCAGATCCTATGTCACTCACGCATTATGCATTCATTAAATTATTTGCTCAGTGAAGCTAAGACGATGGATCATAGTTAGATGAGCCTATCTAGAAGTTCTCACTCAATGCATTTCTTGAAGATTATTTTGCTAAGATTGCTATTGGAAATCAAATTTGTTGTCCCTGTAAGAAGTGCCAGAGGCGTTTTTGGTACGGTCGAGATGTTGTACGTGATCATTTGATAGTTAATGGTTTTGTTAAGGGGTTTAAAAAGTGGGTTTGCTAAAGAGAGCAATCATTATCTTCAGGATACATTGCAAATACAAGCTATGTGCTGGAGGATAGGGATGATGGGCTAAACACCTATGATAACATTGACGGACTATTGCATGATACTTTTAGAAATGTAGTAGAAGGGTTTAATGAGCAGCAAGAGGCTGGAGATGGGTTGAATGAAGAGGCTAAAAAATTTTTCAAGTTGGTGGAGGATGGTAAACTAGACCTATATCCATGTTATAAAAGCTTTTCAAAACTGTCCTTCTTAATTCGATTCTATCTATTTAAGTGTCTTAATGAACTAAGTAATGTTGCATTCCGTGATCTTCTGGAGCTACTAAAGGAGGCTTTTCCTGATGCCAAACTTTCTAAAAATTTCAATGAAGCCAAGAACATAGTGAGAGATTTGGGACTTGATTACAAGAAGATAGATGCATCTCCTAATGATTGTATGTTGTATTGGAAGGAACACGAAGGAGTGCAAATCTATTATAAATGCAAAGCTTCAAGGTAGAAATCTAAAAAAATCCCAGCAAAGGTGTTGAGATACTTTCCCTTGAAACCTAGATGCATTCACGAGTGCACAAACAGCTGAATCAATGGTTTGGCAAGATAGAGAACGCCCTAAAGATGGAAAAATTAGGCACCCTGCTAGCGGCCAGGCTTGGAAGGCCTTTGATTCCATGTACAATGTAATAGCTCAAGCCTAAATTACATGATTTTCTCATATTTATTTATCGCATTTCATCGTTTCAGTGGGAAAAAAAAAGAAAATAATAATTTCATTTGGGCCCTCACTTGGCAATTTAGGTTTTATTTATTTATTTAATTATTAACTAAAACTTTGGAGGAATTGATAGTCGGCCCTAACAAGTTTAATCTAAGTAATTTATTTTGTTTTCTGTAACATTACAAAAATTTAATTTTGAATTATGCAAAAACGTTATCGTTACGAATCGTTTTATTCCTGAACCTAATTTATTTCGGCCCAATTTGAAGCCCAACAAGTTTGTATATTAACCTAGCTAATTACCATGGGTTAAGCTTAACCATGGCTAGCTAAAAGTCATGTTTGAAGATAAAAATTCAGCCAAGCATTTAGATTAGTCAAAAAAACACAACCCAAATCCAAAACCACATTTTCTCTCTCTTCTCTCTCTCTACACGGCTGCCCACCGCTCTCAGCTCCTGATTTGTGCTGTTCCTGCCACCCAACAGCCACCCTCTAGGCACCATGGCAACCACTAGCCATCCCCACACCCCACTCAAGCATTAACCATCACTTTCACCTCTTTTCCTTCAAGCAAAGTGAGTAAACTCTAACCTTGTTCTTATTGATTTTGCTTGTATCTTGGTTTTAATTCTTTTTTCGTTGTTTTGGTGGTTGATCATGTTGTTCTGATAGAAATAAGAGTTATTTTGGATGTTTTAATTGTTAGATAAGTTGGATAGCAAGTAATGGTTGAGGTGGATCATGTTCATGCAAGCTTAAGTTAAAACCATGTTTATGGATTGATTTGTATTTGATTTGGTGTTCTTTAGCATAATTAATGAATATGATGGAGTTATTACAATTTTGGATGGTTTTGGAGGAGTTAAGGGTGAATCTAAGTTGGCCAAAAATTAGGGTTTTAAAGATTATGCAAGGTTTCGTTTAATAGCAAGCATGTTATTTGTGTATATTTGACTGAGAAATTAGTCTTTGATGTATATGATTGTGAAGTAAAATTGAGTGTGGTGGCTTCGTATGGTGATGCAAAGGACTAAAACTTTGTCACGTGATTTTAAGGAGTGATTTTAGAAGAGGATGTGTGTGAAAAGAGAGGAGAAAGCAATGACAATGAGGGCTGAAAATTGACAGAACACAAGGTAAGCTTTGTCAATAAACTGGTAATGATTTGCCCCACTAAAAAATTATGATTTTTGGTAGATATATAGATCAGTGATTTAGCTTTCAAATGCCTTTTGAATCGCCCTGATTTGAAATCTATGGAAAACATTATGGCCACTTTACTAGAACTGCATAGGTAATACCAAAACTAGCACACTTGGTTTCTAGCTCCATTTTGGGAACCCTATTGTGGGAATCATATTTTGCGCTGTTAATGAAAGTTTTTAGGACTTCTTAACCTTTCTATATTTAGGAATTATGCCTTAAATGGAGATCAGAAGATTAGGTTATGAGTCATTTACTTTAACACCTATTAGGCTCTTACTTTTCTTTTATCAAAGTATTAACCATGAAAATAAATACATTTGCTAACTATATGTTCCTATAAAGATATTTTTGTATAGATTCAGGCCCTAATCTATTATTTTCTCCCCTTTTGTGCATAATCATACTCAGTGATATTTCATTGAAAGTCGCAGGTGTGTTCATTGCCTGTATCTTTAGAAATCAGCACGTATTTATCAAAATTATAATGTTTTGGTAAGTACATCAATGAATCCGTTTAATCAGTGATTTATCACATAACTAGTGATCCCATTAATTATCAGTTACAGGGCATTGCCTTTCAGTTATCCGTGCGGCTTCAGGCCAGGTCTCCTCATCGGCTTGGCAAATGTGCGCTGATCTTTAGATCATAACAGTTAATAGGGGTTCACTATCAGATAATAATTGACAATGCAGTTTTATATTCATCTCATTTCCCTATTTTTAATTCAAATGATTTACAATGCAAAGTCAACCAGTTTTTCAGTGCGTAATTAACAATACAGAAATGCATGTATTGAGCTTTGGCTCATAGTTCGAAATGTTTTCATGTTTTATTTTAGAAAAATGCTTAGTGAATCGCCCTCCGACTGGCATGCCCACGGGAGAAGATAAGTGAGCGGTAATGTCTAAAAGGAATAGTAGTGGTTTAGTGCTAAGATGTTATGAGCACTGTATTGTGAGATATTTTGATGTTAGAACTATGTATTCTACTAAAAGTTACCATATTTGTATGTAAATTATGAGATTGTTAGTTACTGTTGATGTTGGTTGATGGTTGCTTTTACAAATGTCATGTGGTGGTAACGATGTTTGGCTTGGTTGTATTTAATTATTTTTAAGTCAAGCCTTATCCTTTTTGGACAGCGGTAACACACTGATGATTTGGGATATCACTACTAATTGATGATGTTAATTGATGAGAACGCAAATAGTGAATTATATATATTTGGGGTGTTACAGATTTGTTATCAGAGCCAGGTTTTGATTTTCCTAATGGGATACAAAGTATGGAGCTTAGATTTAAGAGGGCGAGAATGGTTCTTAGTAAGGAATATCATGTACTATTAGAGACTTGTGATATAGGAAATGCATGTCGCTTATCTTCTATACACCGCTCATTTGTATTTTCCTTGCTAGATGGATCCCTACGCAGTCAAAATGATGCTTGGTACATCCGTGGCCACTCATATTTCACTATTACATGCTAGCATGATAGCTCATGCGTAGGACCCTTTCTCCATGTTTTACAACATCACAGTCCGTGCAAACAGACTGTTGTGGTCCTTACCCACGGCTGATCCGTCGGTAGAGCTCAGGCTTCGTTATCATCATTGCATGATGACGGGGAACCCAGGTTGGGACGGAACTAGGTTTCAGGTCCAAAGGGCTTAGGCGGCTATCACGCCGAAGTTGATGTTGTGCGAGGAGTTCGAGCAGAGGGGGGTTACCATGGAAACTCTTTAGTATATCTTTCCTTTACACTAGGCACATCCCCTGCCTGTACCACCCGCACCAGCATAGGGACCACCGTCGCCGCTCATACCGGGTACTCCACAGATGCCTGACAGGGAAGGCTCATGTAGTGGCGGATCTCCCCGATACACTGGAGATTGTGCTGCTTAGTTCTGATGATGAGCCCATGGAGGGTTTTAAGGATGAGGATGATCCAGATGAGGATCAAAAGATTAATGAAATGGTAAAGGAGCAGCAAATGGATTAGGAGGTCGATGAGGCAGTGGGAGAGTAGCAGGTTGATCAAGACGTTGACGAGGTAGAGTTAGGAGTATCGGACAGCAGCTTTGACTAAAGTGAGAAGCTGGAGGATGAGTCCGACCCAGATTATGATCCATCTAGAGACCATTAGGTTTTGTTTTTTTTTTTTTTTTTTTTTTTTTTTTTTTTTTTTTTTTTTTTTTTTTTCCAGGTGTTGACTTGACTAGGTTACATTTTGAGCCCCGCATGTATATAGTATGGTCGGATTGGATAGTTGCATTTTGTATAGCATATAACATTATACATAGTTAGTCAAATCCTTCCGATCGTGATGACATGGTCCATTTCTTTTTTTGGGCATGTGACGGACTTAGGGACTGGGGGCTAGCTAGTGTTTTAGGTGAGAGCCAGGGCTGATCTTACTTAGTCAGCCAGATGTGTTATATTTTGTTGATCATGTATATCAGCATGCAGCTATGTATGTAAATAAGTACTTATAAAATGATATAATGAAGCTTTGGGTTCTATTTTAACTAATATTTAAGCCATACTAAATGTATTTGTGGGCATGCTTATCTTATATGTTTGGGTATTCCAGTGATTGAATTATTTCGTTTAATGTATGATCAGAATGTGGGAGTTAGTGCAAAACAATAGGAGATTCATATAGAGGATAACTTGAATCATGGCCAGGGATCGGGTGAATAAGCCTCACATCATATGCCACCAAACTTTGCCCAAATGCCACCAATTTCCCTTGAGTTCACTAACAACATTGGGGACCTGAAATACTGGCTGGCCTTAGTAGCTGAACTGATGAAGCGGATTCCCCAAGTACATACTGAAACCCCTCCTAAAGGTGACAAATTAGCGGATGGGATAGCACGATGCAACCCTAAAGTATCTGATCGAACTTATGATCTAGGAACATTGAAGGAATGGATAAGGGGAATGGAGAAAATTTTTATAGTGGTAGAGGTGCCAGAAGAAAAGAAAGTAAACATTGGCACGTATTATTTGACTGGTGAAACTAATATTTGATAGAACACGGTTAAAGATAAGCTCGTAGGGTCTGAATTCACCAGGCGCAAATTCCTGGGTGAGTTGAAGGCAAAATTTTACCCAATTGTGGTCCAAAGACAAAGGAGAAAGAGTTTGGAGCTGAAGATGAGTGGCAACATGATTGTGATGCAGTATGCGAGTAAGTTCACAGAATTATCCAGGTTTGTCCATGAATTTATGTCATTTGAAAGGCTAAAGATGAGGAGGTTTGCAAAGGGTTTGCCTTCTACATTCGGAATCAGTTAGCTGGGCAACCAATCTTGACTTACCAAGAGGTATATGAGCGAGCTGCTGAAGTGCAGCCAGTGGAGACAGAATTAAGGGTCTTGAAGCTAGTCAATCAAAACAGAAAAGGGTTTAAGCGAGGAATTCCGAGTGAGAGTATGAACCAGAAAAAATGTTCTCCCACTTCTCCTAAGAGCCATCCTACAGGCTTGGTGGAGCCCTGTAGGAAGTGTGGAGGAACCAATCACACCACCCCTGAATGCCGAAAGTGTGTGGAAGCCTTGAACGCCTCATTATTGCCTGCCCACAAAGGCTGAAGGCTGTAGATAAGTGTGCAGCAAAACCATTGACCTTACCTCGTTAAGGGGCCCCACTACCAAGGCATGCACTGGTAGGATGGGTGTATGCAATGAGCAAGGAAAAAGTTGCCACCTTTAGTACGGTGGTCACTGGAACTCTCCTTTGAAATTCAAAGCCATGTTGTGTATTATTTGATTCGGGTGCTACTAAATTTCATTTATATCCACCCAATCTGCCATACATTTAAACCTGAAGGGTCGGAGGACGGAAATTAATTATAGGATTAAGCTATCTAATGATTCTATGATTGAGTGCCCCATCTCCTATACGCTTGTTCCCATTTTCATTGGCGAAACCACCTTCCCCGTGGATTTGATCCAATTTGATTTGTCTGCTTTTGATATCATTTTGGGAATGAATTGGTTGCACACTTATGAAACTAAGATTGACTGTGAAGATCTTAAGGTTGTTTTAAAGGATAAAAAAGGGAGAGAAGTATACTTTTATGGGCAGAGAGAGGAAAAATCTTGTCCCTTGATTTCTACTATGAAAGCAAGTAAGCTATTATGTCAGGGGTGTATTGGATATTGGTGTTATGCTGTTGACACCCAAACAAAAAAAGAGATGTAGAAAATATTTCTGTAGTTTGTGAATTTGGAGATGTTTTTCCTGAAGAGTTACCAGGACTACCCCCATAGAGCGAATTTGATTTTGGAGTTGAATTAATCCCTAGTGCCCAACCTATCTCCAAAGTCCTATATCCTATGGCCCCAACTAAGGTTAATGAGCTGAAGATTTAGTTATATGAGCTATTACAAAAGAGATTTATCTGACCCAGTATGTCACCATGGGGTGCTCCAATGTTGTTTGTAAAGAAAAAGAATGGAACCTTAAGGCTATGTATTAACTACAGAGACTTGAATAAGATCAGTATATAAAGCAAGTATCCTTTGCCGTAAATACATGACTTGTTTGACCAACTGCAAGGAGTAGGAGTCTTTTTTAAGTCTAATTTGACGTCAGGGTATCATCAACTTAGGATTAAACCTGAAGACATCCCCAAGACTGCATTTAGGACTAAGTATGGTTGCTATGAGTTTACAGTGATGTCGTTTGGCCTCACCAATGTCCCCGCAGCTTTCATGGATCTTATAAATAGGGTCTCCAGACCCTACCTAGACAAGTTTGTAGTGGTGTTCATAGATGACGTCCCTATCTATTCAAAAGACAGGGGAGAACATGCTCCTTATCTATTTGAAAGACAGGGAAGAACATGCTGATCATTTGAGGATGGTGTTACAAACCCTGATGGAGCATCAACTTTATGGAAAATTAAAGAAGAGTGAAATTTGGTTGGAAGAAGTGGTATTCTTGGGGCATGTGGTTATAAAAGAAGGAATTAAAGTTGACCCCCAGAAGGTAAAGGCAATCATGGAATGGTCAAGGCCTACCAATGTCACTGAGATTAGAAGCTTCCTGGGTTTATAAGGTTCATTAAGGACTTTTTGAAAATAGCTGCACCCCTGACCAATCTATTGAAGAAAATGAATAAATTTGAGTGGATAGAGAAGTGTGAAAGAGCTTTTCAAGGGCTAAGGCAGCGATTAACTACCGCCTCAATCATAATGCTACCAGTGGAAGGTAAGGAGTATATCATCTATAGTAATGCTTCAAAGAACAAATTAGGGTATGTTCTGATGTAGGAAAATAAAGTAGTAGCTTATACCTCTCGACAGCTCAAGCCTTATGAGTAAAATTACGCTACCTATGACCTTGAGTTAGGAGCCGAGATCTTTGCACTGAAAATTTGGAGATATTGCTTATATGTGGTACCATGCAAGATCTATACTGACAATTAAAGTTTGAAGTATATCTTCACGCAAAAGGAGCTCAACTTGAGACAATAGCATTGTCTTGAGTTGCTTAAAGACCATGATTTGTAGATTCAATATGATTCCGGAAAAGCAAATGCTGTAGCAGATGTCCTGAGTAGGAAAGCACAACATAGCTTAAACACTATGGTGATTACTCAGTTGAGTCTCTTGATAGAGCTTGAGAACTTGGGAATTCAACTAGCGTCCCATCGGTAATCAAATGTCCAATTATCAGCACTTACTTTACAGCCGTCCATAGAAGAGGAAATTCAGGTGAACCAGGAAAATGTCCTAAACTCTAAAGAATAAAGCAAGATTTAGAGACAGGAAAGTCTCAAGGGTTTGTAGCGCATGAGGATAGGATCTTGCGATTCCAAAATCGCCTGTGTGCACCCAACAATGAGAAATTGAGGAAACAGATCTTAGGGGAAGCTTGTAATACTCACTACTCAGTGCATCTACGAGGCAACAAGATGTACAGAGACTTAAGACAATTCTTATGGTGGAATAATATGAAGGAGGTTACA
>NCQT01071892.1:21086-39600 GCA_002740465.1 Stenocereus thurberi
TATCTGATTGATCAAATGAGGCCCACATTTTTATAGATCTTCGTAATACACCATATTTTAGCTCTGGTGGTGACCTCATGGAAGACTCAAAGAAGGACCTAGAATTAAAGGTGCATAAGCTTGATCATGATGACGAGAATGCAGAGATTGGTGATTCAGACAATAGTTTTAACTCGGACTGGGAGCCTGTGGATGAGTCTGACCTAGATTATGATCCACCTACGGATCATTATATTAATTTATATTATATGTTGACATCTCAGATAGATTACGTTTTTGGCCCACATGTATATAGTATAGCCAGTTGGATAGATGTATGTTGTGCAAGGTATGACATTGTATATAGTTAGACAGGTCCTCCCAATTTTGTTGACTACTCCTGCCTACTTCTGGGAATGTGGTGGACTTAGCATATTGCGGCTAAGTAGTGTTTTAGCTAGGTGGTAGGTGTAAAGGCTAACCTCGGGTGGCCAATTGGATGTGATATTCTTTGTGAGACTATGTATATGTATATAGGCGTGCAATTATGACAATGATATAATGAAGCTTTGTGTTATCTTTTAATAATACTTGAGCCATGCTAGTTGTATTTGTTGTGTATGTGTATCTTATATATTGGTTGTAGTCGGTTGACTGAATTACTCAGCTGAGTGGATAGTCAGAATATCAGAATATGCGTAAAATAATGTAGAAACCCACATGAAAGAAAATTCAGATCATAGTCAGGGATCACGTCACCAAGTTTTGTGTAATTTACTAATAATCCTTAGTGGAATACCCTTAATTCCCCCTGAGTTAGATAGCAATATGGGAACTCTAACGATCAACTGACCTTGGAGTCTGACCTTATGAAATGAATAGCCTTAACACCTTTCAAAATCCCTCATAAAGTCAATAAATTAGCAGATAGGGTGGGCGATACAACCCTAATATATATGATGGAAAGTATAAGCTAAGGAGCCAGAGGCATGCATTAGAGGGATAGAAAAGATTTTCACAACAATGGAAGTTCCAGATGATAAAAAATAAATAAATATTGGGATGTTTTATCTAACCGTCGAAGCCGATATTTGGTGAAACACTATTAAGGATAGGCTCTTAGGGCCTAGCCTCAGTTGAAATGGATTTCTAGAAGAACTAAGAGCCAAATTCTATCTAATTATGGTTCAACGGTATAAAGAGAAAGAATGTATGGAACTAAAGATGAGTGGTACTATGACTGTAATGTAGTACGCTAGCAAATTTACAGAACCATCTAGATATGTTTAAGAGTTTGTGTCATCTGAAAGACCGAAGATGAGTAAATTTGAAGAGGGATTAGCTTTCTATATTCGCAACCAGCTAGATGGTCAACCAATCCTTACTTATCAAGAGTTATATGAGTGAGCGACTGAAGTTGAACAAGTGAAGGCTGAATTGAGGGCCTTGGGCCAGACTAATCAGAAGAGGAAGTGGGCCGAACAGGGAGCTCCGAGCGATAGTGTAAACAAGAAGAAATCTGCTCTCGCTCTTCACAAGAGTTGTGCTCCAGACTTAACAGAGCCCTGTGGGAAATGTGGAAGAACTAACCACACACTCCTGAATATCGAGTGGGAACTAATAAATACATGTGGTGTGGTAGCCCAGAACACCTGATTGTTACCTGTCCTAGAAGACTAAAGGCTAGATAAAGACTCCCATCTCCAAGACCTCCAGCTGAAAGGCGTATGTGTTAAGCAAGAAGGAAGCTACCACCTCTGGTGCAGTAGTTACTAGAACTCTCTTATTAATTTCAAAGCTATTTTGTGTATTGATTGATTTAGTTACCACTCATTAATTTGCATCCACTTAATATACCATGCAACTGAACCTTGAAAATACGGAGATAGAAACCAATTATAGAATCAAGTCATACAGTGACTCCAGAGTTTAGTGTCCTATCTCTTATAAACTTGTTCCAATCACTATTGGTGGGATAGTATTCTACGGAGTTTTAATTCAATTTGACTCGTCAGACCTTTAGATCATTTTGGAAATAAGCTAATTGTATACTTATGGGGTTAAGATAGATTGTGAGGACCTTAGGGCTATTTCAAGGGACGAACGAGGAAGAGAAATATATTTTATAGGCAAAGAGAGGAAATACCTTGTCATTTAAATTATGTTGTGAAAGTAAGTGAGCTCTTATGTCAAGGATATATTGGGTATTGGTGTTATGTTATTGACAATCAACAACAGGCAGAAGAAGCAGAGGATATCCCAGTAGTTTGTGAATTTAGAGTTGTTTTCCTAAAGAGTTACCGAGACTGCCCCATAAAGAGAAATTGATTTTGAGATGGAATTAATCCCTGCTGCCCCAATGTATCTCTAAATCCCCATATGGTATGGCCCCAACAGAGTTTAGAAACCTAAAGATTCAGTTAGATGAGCTATTACAGAAGGGATTTACCAGACTAAGTGTGTCACCAAGGGGTGCTCTAGTTCTATTTGTAAAGAAGATCACCATCGAGAACAAATACCCATTGCCTCGAATAGATGGTTTATTTGATTGGCTGTAAGGAGCAAGAGTATTTTTCAACATTTATTTGAGATAAGGATACCATTAACTTAGGATTTACTTAAAGACATTCCCAAATCGCACATAGGACCCGATTTGGTCATTGTGAATTCACCGTGATGCCTTTTAACCTGACCAATGCTCTCGCGGCCTTTATGGGTCTTATGAATAGAGTTCTCAAACCCTATTTGGACAAGTTTGTGGTGGTATTTTATCTTAATTTACTCCAAAGATTGAGACGAACACATTGCTCATTTGAGAATGAGGTTACAAACCTTGAGGGATCATCAATTACATAGCAAATACAAGAAGCATGAGTTCTGGTTAGACGAAGTGGAGTTTTTGGGACATGTGGTTTCAAAGGAAGGGATTAAGGTCGATTTTCAGAAGGTGAAAGCAGTTACAAAGTGCCCAAGGCTCACCAATGTTACTGAGACTAGAAACTTGTTGGGTTTAACTGGGTATTATCAAGTTTTGGGAAGGATTTTTCAAGGATAACATCTTTCCTGATCAGTTTGTTAAAGGACGCTACAAAGTTAGCAAAAAGATAAAGTGATAGCTTATAACTCACGACAGTTCAAGCCTTATGAGAGAAATCACCCTGCCTATGACCCGGGATTAGAGGTTGTGGTTTTTGCAATGAAAATTTAAAAATATTACTTGTATGGAGTACCTTATAGGAACTATACTAATCATTAAAGCTTGAAGTACATTTCTACTCATAAGAAGCTCAATATAAGACAAAGGCATTGACTAGAATGGCTTAAAGATTATGACTTGCAGAGCTAATATCACCCAAGAAAGGCCAATAATGTGGCAGATGCCCTGACAAGGAAGGCACAACATACTCTTAACACTGTAGTCATTACTTAGTTGAGCCTCTTGAGAGGCCTTAAGAACTTAGATGTTCAATTGGTGTCACATGGGCAAGCATCTAAAAATATAAATGGATCTAACGTTTTTAAGTTGGAGCTTATAGCACTTCACAACCTAGGACCAACATTTGTATTTGAAGAAAGCATGGAACTCCTAATGGAGAAATTTACATGAATCATCAGGGTAAAATGATGCAGACATTAATGATAAAAAGCATCTTTTAGGTCATAAAGATCTTCTTTAGCATTCAATGAGGTAACATACATCAAAAGATTCTTAAAAACAGACTATTGGAACTAACCAAAAAGCTATGCTAATAAAAGAAGGAGATTCTTGGAGTTTCTGGTAGATGATAAGGTTTTTCAGAAAGTTTCACCAACTAAGGGTATAAGGAGGTTAAACTGTGAGCTAAATTAAGGCCAATATCTATTGGACCACACAAGTTTATTGAAACATTGAATCCCACAGCTTGTCGACTAGATCTCTTTATAACTCAAACATGTGTACAACATGCTCCTTACCTCACAACATGGGCAGTACATTTCAGACCCTGACCGCGCTTTCTTAACCAAACCCATTGCGGCTAATGAGGGTCTAGTGTTTGAAGAGTACCAAGTCGAGACACTAGATCGTAGGATTAGGCAGCTAAGAATCAAGCATATACCTTTAGTCAAAGTACATTGGGCAAATCTTACCTCCTTAGAAGCCAATTGGGAAAATCGAGAATGACATACAAGCCAAGTACACACATCTATCTGAGATGAACTTGCATGTTTTGTCAAAGCTCATAAGTTTAGAGGACGAACCTCTTTAAGGGGGGAAGGCCTTAATAGCCCAACCCTAAATTATGTTTATTTATTTAATTAATCAATGTTATTAATTTTTCACATTTATTTATCTCATTGAATCATCCCAGTTGGGAGAATTTATTTTGGGTCCCACTTTACAATTCAAGTTTCATGTACTGTAATAACTTCGGGTGAATCGATATTAGGCTCCGGTAAATATGAATAGGTGATAAATTATTTTTCATAATGTCATAAGATTTTAATTTTTAACCATGCATAAATTTGAGTCCAAATTTATTAAGTTTGGTCCAATTTACTTGGGCTTGATTTGCAAAAAGCCACTTTTTGAGTGTAAAAAATCAGCCAAGCTTATCAAAAAAAAAAAAAAAAAAAAAAAAAAGTCAAGCTAGTAATGACCAAAAGCAAAGCAACCTTCTCTTCTCCTTCTTCCTCTTCATTTATGGCATGCCCCCTCCCTGGCTAATCTTCCACCTTCCAGCCACTTTACCGCCACCAGCTCACCACCCTCCAACCACCAGCCCCCACCCAAACACCCTCCCACATCAAGCACCATCTCCACCTCTCCTATTGATCACCAAGTGAGGTATACACACTAACTTCATTTTGGTTAGCTTTAGTTTATGTTGGATTTGATCATGGATCATGTTATTTTCATAGAAATAAGTGTTAGTTGATGTTTATGTTGATTTTGGATGAGTTCAAATGCAAAAATAAGTTGATCATAAGTTAGGATTTTGGTGATTATGCATGGTTTGAATTATTTTTTGCATCAAGCATGTTATTTGTATATACTTTGATGTAAAATGAATCTTGGATATGGTGTTTGATTTGGAAAATGACAAGAGGTGAGTTACCATAAAGTATTGAATTATGAAAAATTTCTCAAATGGATTAAATAGGTTATTTAGATCATATGTGCAAATAAGTGTGATTATGGATGGGTTTTGAGTGTTCTTGAAAAAGAAAAGAATTAAAAAGTTAATGAAGATGATTATGGAGTAAATTTGAGTAATATGGCTTTTAACATGATGATAGGGAGAAAGGCTTTGTTAAATGAATTTAAGGAGTGATTTTAGATGGGAATTATGTGACCAAAAGAGGGGAAACAAACACAGTGTGGCTGTGAACAGGCTGAAAACAGGGAATACTTTATGAATAAATTGGTAACCTTCTTCCCATTGAAAACGTATGATTTTTGGTGAATCAGTAGATCAGTGAGTTTTTCTTTCAAATGCATTTTGAATCACTTTAATATGAGTTCTGTGGAATAAGTTATGGCAATTTTTCTTGGATTACGTAGGATGGACTGAAGCTGTGCACAGTTGTGTTCTAGCCCAATTTTAGGAACCCTATTGTGGGAATTCTGTTTTGCAGTATGAATAAAAGTTTTAAGGGACTTTTTAATCTTTTCATATTGGGATTTTATAGCCCAATTGGAGGTCAGGGGTCAAAGATATGGATTTTCTAATGTAGACCTTCAAATGGTAATATAAGGGAAGAAAGAAATCGTGACATTTTAAAATATTATCAAGAGTTCCTATATAATTATGAATATTGCAAAAAAATTACAAATTTTAGTAAGTTCAACAACTTTGATTATGTATAGAAGCTCACATGGGTTGGAAAACCGAGTTACATGGGCATGAGAATGAAGNNTGAGAAGTGGGGAGAGTAATTACTCAAGATCGGTGTCTATCAGGCTAAACTAGAGTTATATGAGCTTTCATAAACCTCAAAATGCCCCCTCTTGGCATTGAACATTTTATTATCCATTTAAGAAACATCAAAAATCCATATTCCATTTATATCCATTAAAGTCCTTTCATTATCACCTCAATTATTTCATTTTGGTCTATTTTGTTTCAAGTTGTTTTACTTCGAGTGCAATGACCCTAGCTTATTTATTTTTCAAAATCATTTAGTATAACTTATCTTATATTGAATTGTTTGAATCATGGATGTTCTTTTTATTAGTCAATTTCCATAAAGTTACAAATTATGGGAGTGAAAGTTGTGTACTAACTGCATTTACCTACAACTGCATTTCTTAAGTAGAAACGGGGCGTAGTCTATCGTTTTCTATTGTGCACAAGTATTATCAAGTAAGAATGCATTTTAAAGACTTTAGGTACATTCATTGCCTATATCTTTAGAAATCAACACGTATTTATCAAAGCTATCATGTTTTGGTAAGTACATCAATGAATAGTTTATATAGTGATTTGTCACAGGGCGTTGCCCTTTAGTTACCCGCACGACTTCAGACTAGGTCCCTTGAGCGGCTTGGTAGATATACACCTATCCATAGATCGTAATAATATCAAGGGGGTTCACCATCAGATAATAACTAGCAATTACAGTTTACATTCATCTCATTCACTGTTTTAGCTTAAAATGAATTACAAAGCGGGCACCCAACCAGTTTATGCAGAGATCTTTTAACAATACCAGAATACATTTACTGAACTTCGGCTCACAGTTTAAAATATTTTTCGTGTTTTGTTTTAGGCAAATACTAAGTGAATCACCCTCATGCTAGCAAACTGGTTGAACAAAATAAGTTCAGCAATGGAATCTGGATGGATCAACAGTGACATAGTATATGCATATTTTGAAGCTATGTTTTGAAATCTTCAATGGATGGAGGTATAGATAATATGGGGAATTGTGTTACTTTCGTGTATAAGCCTCATGTCGATTAATAGTTGATTGTATATGGTTGAATCATGTATGAATGTGTATGGTTGAAGCCATGCCTAACTATGTTATCTCTAATATATATACTGCAAGCCTTGTCCTTTAGACGACAGTAATGCCCTGATCATTAGGTCTATCAGTTGTAATTGAGGAAATCATAATAGTGATTACAGATAGTGAAATGTGCTTAATTAAGGGGCGTCATAGTTTTTGTATCAGAGCCAGGTTGATTTTCTTTGACAGGATATGGAGTATGGAGAGTAGAGATGGGAAGGTAACAAGGATGGTTAGTGGAGGTTATTAACATATCATTAGAGATTTATGACATTAGAGATTTATGATGGTAGAATGCCTATTTATCTCTCCCATTTTCTTCACTTATGTTCCTCATTGTTAGATGGATCCATATGCATTGAATATGATATCAGGTACTTTTGTGGCCATTCACATCTCTTTACTATATGCTAGTATAGTAGCCCACCTACGGATCCCATTTCTGAGTCCCGTAGCGTTATGGTCCATACACATAAGTTGTTGTGGACCTTATCTACAGTTGGCCCCTGGGTCGAGTTTAGGACCCAATATCCTAACTTTGTGATGACTCCAGGGGTGGGACGAACCTAGATTTCATTTTTGCGAGGCTTGGACTGACATTACCATTGAGCTGTTATTAAAGGAGGAGTTTGAACTGAGAGGGAATAATATGGACATTATGCAGTATATATTTTCATTATACTTTGTATCTCCCATACCATCACCACGTGCACCGAGCACTCCTCAGCCGCCTAACAACACAAAGCCATCGGGACTTAGAGAGGGGATCCATGTATGTGGTTGATCAAATGAGGTCCATATTGTTATAGATCTTCCTGATACATCATAGTTTAGCTCTAGTGGTGACCTCATGGAAGACTCAGAGAAGGACCTAGAATTGAAGGAGCATCAGCTTGATCATGATGATGAGAATGTAGAAATTGGTGCTTCAGACAATAGTGTTGGCTCAGTTTGGGAGCCTGGGGATGAGTCTGACCTAGATTATGATCCATCTTAGGATGATTAGATTAATTTATATTATATGTTAACATCTCAGATAGATTACTTTTTGAGCCCACATGTATATAGTATAGCCAGTTGGATAGATGAATTTTGTGCAGGTTAACATTGCATACAGTTAGACATGTCTTTCCGATTGTGTTGACTAGTCCCGCCTACTTCTAGGCATGTTGCGGACTTAGTCTATTGTGGCCAAGTAGTGTTTTAGTTATGAGGTAGGTGTAAAGGTTGATCTTGAGTGAACAATTGGATGTGATATTATTTATGAGACTATGTATATGTATATACATGCGCAATTATAGCAATGATGTAATGAAGCTTTGTGTTATGTCTTAATAATACTTGGGCTATGTTAATTGTACCTATTATGTATGTCTATCTTATATATTGGTTGTAGTCAGTTGACTAAATTACTCAGCTGAATGGATAGTCAGAATATCAGAATATGCGTAAAACAATGAAGAAACCCACATGGAAGAAAATTCAAATAATGGTCAGGGATCAGGTGACCAAGTTTTGTGTAATGTGCCAATAATCCTTAGTGGAATGCCCTCAATTTTCCCTGAATTGGTTAGCAATATGGAAAATCTAACTATCAACAGACCTTGGTGTTTGAGCTTATGAAATGAATAGTCCTAGCACCTTTCGAAATCTCTCATAAAGTCAATAAATTAGCAAGTAGGGTAGGTGATACAACCCTAAAATATATGATGGAAAGTATGACCCAAGGAGGTAGAAGCATGGATTAGAGGGATAGAAAAGATTTTTATAACAGTGAAAGTTCCAGATGATGAAAAAGAATTAAACATTGGGATGTTTTCTCTAACTGCCGAAGCTGATATTTGGTGGAACACTGTTAAGGATAGGCTCTTAGGGCCTGACCTCACTTGGAATGGATTTCTAGAAGAACTAAGAGCCAAATTCTACCCAATTGTGGTTCAATGGCATAAGGAGAAACAATTAATGGAACTAAAGATAAGTAGTAGTATGACTGTGATGCAGTATGCTAGCAAATTTACAAAACTATCCAGGTTTATTCAGGAGTTTGTGTCATCTAAAAGACTGAAGATGAGGAGATTTGAAGAGGGATTAGCGTCCTATATTCGCAACTAGTTAGCTGGTCAACCAATCCTTACCTATCAAGAGTTATATGAGTGAGCGGCTCAAGTGGAACGAGTAAAGGCTGAATTAAGGGCCTTAAACCTGATCAATCAGAAGAGGAAGTGGGCCGAATGGGGAGCTTCGAGTGATAGTGTAAACTAGAAGAAATCTGCTCTCGCTCTTCCCAAGAGTTATCCTGTAGACTTTATAAAGCCCTTTGGGACATATGGAGGAACTAACCACACCAATCCTGAACGTCAAGTGGGAACTAATAAATACATGTGGTGTGGTAGCCCAAAACACCTGATTGTTACCTGTCCTAGAAGACTAAACGCTGGACAAGGACTCCCATCTCTAAGGCCTCTAGCTGTAGGGCATATATGTTTAGCAAGAAGGAAGTTGCTATCACTGGTGCAGTAGTTACTAGAAATTTCTTATTAATTTCAAACCATTTTAGGTATTGATTGATTTAGTTGCCACTCATTAATTTACATCTACTTGATATACTATGCAACTACACCTTGAAAATAAGAAGATAGAAACTAATTATAGAATTAAGTTACCCAATGACTCTAGAGTTTAGTATCCTATCTCTTAGAAACTTATTCTAATCACTATTGGTGGGATAGTATTCTTTGGAGTTTTAATTCAGTTTAACTCATTAGACCTTTATATCATTCTGGAAACAAGCTAGTTGTGTACTTATGGGGTCAAGATAGATTGTGAGGACCTTAAGTCAAGAGGTGAACAAGGAAAAGAAGTATGTTTTATGGGCAAAGAGAGGAATTTAAATTATATAGTGAAAGCAAGTGAGCTCTTATGTCAAGGATATATTGGGTATTGGTATTATGCTATGGACACTCAAAAACAGGAAGAAGAAGCAGAGGATATCCCAGTAGTTTTTGAATTTAAAGTTGTTTTCCTAAAGAGTTATTAGGACTGCCCCGCAAAGAGAAATTAATTTTGAGATTGAGTTAATCCCTGGTACCCAAATGTATCTCTAAATCCCCATATGATATGACCCCAATAGAGCTTAGAAACCTGAAGATTCAGTTAGATGAGCTATTATAGAAGGCATTTACCAAACCAAGTGTGTCACCAAGGGGTGCTCTAGTTCTATTTGTAAAGAAGAAGGATCCAACCTTGAGGTTATCTGTCGATTACAGAGAGCTGAACTAGATCACCATCAAGAACAAATACCCATTACCCCGAATAGATGGTTTGTTTGATTGGCTGTAAGGAGAAAGAGTATTTTTCAAGATTTATTTGAGATCAGGATACCGTCAACTTAGGATTAACTTGAAGACATTCCCAAACTGCACATAGGACCCGGTTTGATCACTATGAATTCAGCATGATGCCTTTTGCCTGACCAATGCCCGTGCGGCCTTTATGGATCTTATGAATAGAGTTTTAAGATGCTATTTGGATAAGTTTGTGGTGGTATTTACAGATGATATCTTGATTAAGACAGAGATGAACACATTACCCATTTAAGAATGGGGTTGCAAACCTTGAGGGAGCATCAATTATATAGCAAATACAAGAAGCGCGAGTTCTAGTTAGACGAAGTGGAGTTTTTGAGACATGTGGTTTCAAAGGAAAGGATTAAGGTTGATTTGCAGAAGGTGAAAGCAGTTACAAAGTGTCCAAGACTCACCAATATTACTGAGACCAGAAACTTGTCGAGTTTAATTAGGTGTTATCAAGTTTTGGGAAGGATTTTTAAAAGATAACATCTTTCCTGATCAATTTGTTGAAGGAAGCTACAAAGTTAGCAAGAAGATAAAGTGATAGCTTATAACTCCCATTAGTTCAAGCCTTATGAGAGAAATCACCCTACCCATGATCCAGGATTTGAGGTTGTGATTTTTGCACTGAAAATGTGAAAACATTACTTGTATGGAGTACTTTATGAGAACTATACTGATCATTAAAGCTTGGAGTACATTTTCACTCATAAGAAGCTCAATCTAAGGCAAACGTGTTGACTAGAATTGCTTAAAGATTACGACTTTCAAAGCTAATACAACCCAAGAAAGGCAAATAATGTACAAGATGCCCTAATAAGGAAGGTACAACATACTCTTAACACTGTAGTCATTACTCAGTTGAGACTCTTGAGAGGACTTGAGAACTTGGATGTTCAATTGGTGTCACATGGGCAAGCATCTAAAAATATCAACGGATCTAACCCTTTTAAGTTGAAGCCTGCAGTAGTTCGTAACCTGGGACCAACATTTGTATTTGAAGAAAGCATGGAACTCCTAGCAGTTGATGTCGTGAAAATACTAGCAGAGAAATTTACATTAAACATCAGGGTAAAATGATGCAGACATTGACGACAAAAATCATGTTTTGGGTCATGAAGATTTTCTTTAACATTCAATGAGGTGACATACATCAAAAGACTCTTGAAATTAAACTATTGGAACTGACCGAAAAGCTATGTTGATAAAAGAAGGAAATTCTTGGAGTTTCAGGTAGATGATAAGGTTTTTCAAAAAGTTTTACCAAGTAAGGGTATATGGAGGTTAAACTGTGAGCTAAATTGAGGCCAAGATCTATTGGACCATACAACTTTATTGAAAAATTGAATCCCAGAGTTTGCCGACTAGATCTACTTATAACTCAACCATGTGTACAACATGCTCCTTACCTCACAATACAGGCAGTACATTTCAGATCTTGACCGTGCTCTTTTAACCAAATCCATTGCGGTCAATGAGGGTCTAGTGTTTGAAGAGCACCTAGTCCAGACACTAGGTCGTAGGATTAGGTAGCTAAGAATCAAGCATATATCTTTAGTCAAAGTACATTGGGTAAATCTTACCTCCTCAGAAGCCACTTGGGAAAACCTAGGATAACAAGCAAGCCAAGTGCACATATCTATTTGAGATGAACTTGCATGTTTTGTCAAAACTCATAAGTTTAGAGGACAAAGCTCTTTAAGGGGGGAAGGTTGTAATAGCCCGACTCTAAAACATGTTTATTTATTTAATCAATCCATATTTTAATTAATTTTTCACATTTATTTATCTCATTTAATCATCCCAGTTGGGAGAACTCATTTTGGACCCTACTTTGTAATTCAAGTTTCATTTACTGTAATAAGTTTAGATGAAAGGATATTAGGCCCTAATAAATATGAATAGGTGATACATTATTTTTCATAATGTCAAAAAATTTTAATTTTTAACCATGCAAAAATTTGGACCGAAATTCATTAAGTTTGGCCAAATTCATTTGGGCCTGATTTACGGTCCGATTTGTTTTGGGATCAAATTGTGGCCCAAAATTGGTGTAATTAAATTAACTTGATTACCATCATTAGGCCTAATTTTCATTAGCCAAAAGCCACTTTTTCAATGGATAAAATCTGTCAAGCTTATCAAAAAAAAAGTCAAGCTAGTAATGACCAAAAGCAAAGCAACCTTCTCTTCTCCTTCTTCTTCTTCATTCATGGCATCCCCCCTCCTTGGTTGATCTTCCACCTNNCAGCCACCTTGCCGCCACCAGCTAGCCATTCTCCAACCACCAGCCACCACCCAAAGACCCTGCCACATCAAGAACCATCTCCACATCTCCTATTGATCACCAAGTGAGGTATACACACTAACTTAATCCTGGTTAGCTATAGTTTATGTTGGATTTGATCATGGATCATGTTATTTTCATAGAAATAAGTGTTAATTGATGTTTATGTTGATTTTGGATGAGTTTAAATGCAAAAATAAGTTGATCATAAGTTAGGATTTTGGTGATTATGCATGGTTTGAATTATTTTTGGCATCAAGCATATTATTTGTATATATTTTGATGTAAAATGAATCTTGGATATGTTGTTTGACTTGAAAACGGACTACAGGTAAGTTACTATAAAGTATTGACTTATAAAAAATTTCTCAAATGGATTAAATAGTTCATTTAGATCATGTGTGCAAATAAGTGTGATTATGGATGGGTTTTGAGTGTTTTTGAAAAAGGAAAGAATTAAAAAGTTTATGAAGATGAATATGGAGTAAATGTGATTAATTTGGCTTTGCAAGATGATGATAAAGAACAAGGCTTTGTAAACCGATTTTAAGGAGTGATTTTAGAGGGGAATTATGTGAAGAAAAAGGGGAAAACAAGCACAGTGTGGCTGTAAGCAGGCTCAAAATAGGGGACACTTTGTGAATATATTGGTCACCTTTTTTCCATTTAAAAATTATGATTTTTGGTGGATACATAGTCAGTGAGTTATCTTTCAAATACCTTTTGAATCACTTTAACCTGAGTTCTGTGGAAAAAGTTATGGCTATTTTTCTAGGACTGCGTAGGATAGATGAAGCTATGCATTGTGTTTTAGCCCAATTTTAGGAACCCTATTGTGGGAATTATGTTTTGCACTATGAATAAAAGTTTTGAGAGACTTTTTAATCTTTTCATATTGGGATTTTATAGCTCAATTGAAGGTCAGAGTTCAAAGATATGAATTTTCTAAAGTAGACCTTCAAATGGCAATATAAGGAAAGAAAGAAATCGTGACATTTTAAAATATTATTAGGAGTTCTTATATAATTATGAATATTGCAAAAAAATTACAAATTTTAGTGAGTTCAACAACTTTGATTATGTATAGAAGCTCACATGGGTTGGAAAACCGAGTTACATGGGCATAAGAATGAAGTTTGAGAAGTGGAGAGAGTAATTACTCAAGATCGATGTCTATCGGGCCAAACTAGGGTTATATGAGCTTTTATAAACCTCAAAACACCCCTTCTTGGCATTAGAGCTTTTATTATTTATTTCACATACATTAAAAACCCATATTCCATTTATATCCATTAAAGTTCTTTCATTATCACCTCAATTATTTCATTTTGGACTACTTTGCTTCAATTTGTTTTACTTCAAGTTCAACGACCCTAACTTATTCCTTTTTCAAAATTATTTTAGTATAACTTATGAATTTCCATAAATTTACAAATTATAGGAGTGAAAGTTGTTTGCTAACTGCATTTACCTATAACTACATTTTTTAAGCTGAAACGGGGCCTAGTCTATCGTTTCCCATTGTGCATAAGTACTATCAAGTAAGATTCCGTATTAAAGACTTCAGGTACGTTTATTGCCTATATCTTTAGAAATTAGCACATATTTATCAAAGTTATCATGTTTGGTAAGTACATCAATGAGTCAGTTTATACAGTGATTTATCACATAATTAGTGACCCCATCAGTTATCCGTTACAGGACATTGCCCTTCAGTTACCCGCGTGGCTTTAGACCAGGTCCCACCGATTAGCTTGACAGGTGTACACCTATCCATAGATTGTAACAACATTAAGGGGGTTCACTATCAAATAATAACTAGCAATTGCCGTTTACATTCATCTCATTCACTATTTTAGCTTAAAATGAATTACAAAGCAGGCGCCCAAGCAATTTATACAGAGATCTTTTAACAATACAGGAATACATGTACTGAGCTTCGGTTCACAGTTCGAAATGCTTTTCACGTTTTGTTTTATAATGCTCAGTGAATCGCCCTCATGCTAGCAAACCAGTTGAAGAAAATAAGTTGAGTAAGAGAATGTGGATGGATCAAGAGTGACATAGTATATGCATATTTTGAAGCTATATTTTGAAATCTTCAATGGATGAAGGTGTAGATTATATGGTGAATTGTTTTACTTTGGTCTATAAACCTTATGTCGATTAATAGTTGACTGTATATGATTTGATCATGTACGAATGTGTATGGTTGAAGCCATATCTAACTATGTTATCTCTAATACACATGCTGTAAGCTTGTCCTTTGAATGGTGGTAATGCCCTGATCAATTCGGTTTATCAGTTGTAATTGAGGGAATCATAATAGTAATTGCAAATAGTAAAATATGCTTAATTAGGGGGCGTTATAAGAGACATCAATCAATCCATTTCCTATTTTATTGCTTGTCTTTCTACCAATGATGAAATTTTTGACGCTGCCTAGTTATAATAAGTGATATAAAGATTCTTTTTGCCAGATTTGTCTAAAAGCCAAGATGCATAGATTACCTCTTTCTGGGGCCTCTATCATCATTCTACTTACAATGGTTGTAAATTTCTCCTCACTATAGTGGATGACTTTTCAAGAGCCACTTGGGTTTATCTTTTACCTTATAAAAGTAATGCTACACTTTTATTGCAAGCTTTCATTGTTTTTGTGGAAAAACAGTTTGATGACAAATTAAGATTGTAAGGAGTGACAATCACACGGAGTTTCATAGGGAATGTGCAGTTTTTTTTATAGTAACAAAGGGATTGATGTTCAGACTTCTTGTGTGAAAACACCCCAGCAGAATAGGATTGTGGAGAGAAAGCACCAACATTTGCTTCAAACCACCAGGGCACTAATGTTCCAACATAAGACCTGACTTAAGCTTCACAGTTCAAACCTTAAGTCAATTTATGCAGTCTCCCCAAACACCTCATCTTCAGGCCCTCCATCACACATTGAGATATATTAAAGGTACCATTGGTCAGGGTATTCTTCCCAGGGCTTCATATCAACTCAGCTTAATAGCTTTCACAGATTCAGATTGGGCCTCCTGCCCACTTTGTCGCAGGTTAGTCATAGGCTATGCAATCTTATTGGGTTCTTCCCTCATTAGCTGGAAGAGTAAAAAGCAAGGAACTATCTCCAAATCCTCCTCTGAGTCTGAATATCGAGCCATGTCTCAGGTTGCCTCAGAGATCACCTAGCTGGTACGACTCCTTAAAAAGTAAGGGATAACATCTCTCAAACCAGTTACCTTGTACTGTGACAACCAATCAGCTATTCATATTGGCAAAAACCCAGTGTTTTGGGAGCGAACGAAACATATCGAAGTTGATTACCACTTCACTCGTGATAAGCCCTTGAAGATCTTCTACAACTCAAGTACCTCCCTACTACTGCTCAACTGGCAGATGTGCTCACCAAGCTTCTTTCCTCATCACAGCATCATCACTTGTTGTCCAAGCTGGGTATGGTGCCTTCACTGCCCCATTCCAGCTTTCGGGGGGGGTTGTTGACTCCCACCTAGCTAAGTCACCTCTACCTTTCAATCCAGCTCAACACCACGGTTATAACACCTTAGTGTAATTATGTTTTCAGTCTCTACAGTTTGCTCTTACTGTCTTCATTGCTACTCCTTCGTGGTTAGTCAGTATATAGTTAACATCAGCTTGTATCAAAGGCACTAAGCATCATTTTCCAATAATGAGAATGCAAACACAATTTTCTCCCCATTCCTCTCTTTCTCTCTCTCTCTCCCCCCTCTCTCAAATCAGCTTCTTCATAAAATTGTGTCATTTATCATTAATGAACTCACAAACCATCCAATCGGCACTAATAAGAAAGGTATAAGAAGTTGGGTACTTTCTATCATCATCAATCACCCATGGCTCATCCTAAATTTTCATATTCGTGTCATCTCCTACCCTCCAAATCAACTCCCTGTCTAAAAGAGTTTTGGACCTCTAGATGCTACACCACCCAAAGCTGCCTCCTCAAAAGTACAATTTGAGTAGTATCTTGCTTGCAAGAGTCAAGCCAACAGAGACATGAGAATCTCCATCAAAGCTTTAACCCTGTTAAGCGAAAGTAAAGTCTTATTGAAATTGTCCATTCTTCGAAAACCCATTCCTTCTATAAACTTTAGGCAGCACAAAAAATTTTATGTCTTCTAATGCATTTTTCTTTTCCTGTCTTGCAATGCCAACCAAAAATTAGCAAAGGCAGAATGGAAATCCTGAATAAGAGTGATGGCAATTTTGTAAATACCTATGAGATATAATGGTACCACTTGAGCCACAACTTTCAGAAAAATCTTTGTCCTGCCGTCGACATAAGTTTTTTCTTCCATGTATTCAACTTTTTTATATCCTATCCTTAAGGCTCCCAAAAATTTCCTTCTTAGATCTTCCCTTGCTAGAAAGAGCACACAGACATTTTGCATGTCTGCCCACCTCTTGCATGTTCAAAATTGAGATTAACTCACTTCTCCTTGCATTGAACACCTCTAATAAAAGACACTTTTGATTTATCGAAATCTACCTTCTGATTCGATGCATCTTCATACACATTGAGTATTTCAACCAATTTCAGGTGTTCTCTTTGGTTGGTCATTGTAAGAATAAATTGTCGTCTGCGAAATGTGGGTAAGTTATGCTCAGACCTATCTTACTTGCCTTGGCCCCATGAATCAAAGATTGATTCATTGCTTTCTTTAAAAGACTTGAGAGACCCTTTGCTACAAGATAAACGGGGTCACCTCGTCTCAAGACCTAAGTGAGGGAGACATAGCCATGAATTATTCCATTAATAATAAAATTATAAGAAACACTCAAAATGCAGTTCATTACAAGCCTAATCCATGCCTCTTCAAACCCCATCTTAGCATGAAAGCTCTCCCAAAAGACTCACTCTATCCTACCATAGGCTTTACTCATATCAAGTTTGGCAGCCATTATCCCATGCCTTCCCCTTTCTTTTTTTCATAGCATGAAATAACTTTGAATCAATCAACACATTCATTCGTAATCAAACACTTAGAGATCAAGGCACTTTGATTCTAATTAATAATATGGGGGAGGACAACGTCCACTCGATTAGCTATAGGTTTAAAGGAAATTTTTTAGAGGACTTTATACAAATTTATCTACCTGAATTCAGAAATTCTTGTGGGGGAGTTGACTTTTGGAATTAATGCTACATGAGATGGAGTATCTCCTAAGCAATTTTATGGCTGTGTGTTTTCTATGATGCATAGGAGATTTTGAATTTTAGGGATTCTCTTTTACAATAATAATCTGTCTTATTTTATCTCTTAGCCTATTTTACCTCTCGGAATCTTTAAATATATTTTCCATCCCTTTTTTCAGTTGTGTTGATTCCTATATTTTTCAGTTGTGTTCATTCGTATATAACCTTCTCATGCATTGAGGAAAGGCAGACTTGAATAAATTAAATTGAATTGAGAATTATTTGTGAGTGTTCTCCCATTTTTTGTTTGAATTTCTCGGCGTAGAAATTGCTCTTAGAGCGTCCTACGTCAAAATTGATATTAAAGATAATCGATCTTACCCTTACCTCTTGTTTACTTTTCACATTCTGTCCTCTTTTCCTCTACATCAAATTTTAGTCAAAAAAAAAGGAAATAAAGTGAAGAAACATAACAGAAAACATCCCCTTAATTCAAAATCATTTATTTACTAGACATAGTTAATGCCACTTTTGCTGAGATCTACTCATATTTAAGCTAGTCATGTGCACGCTGCCATATACGCACTTGTTTTGGTCATTTCTCCATTGTTTGATTGAGGATTGTTGCCTACAGAAATGCCACCATGGGTTGGTGTGACAAACATCATCGAGCACTATTCTTGATTGTTCACAATAAAGAACTCCATATTAAAACTAACATTC
>NCQT01071939.1:3519-16948 GCA_002740465.1 Stenocereus thurberi
ACAAGTGAGTGAGATTGAACCCATTGGGTTCGTACATTGCCTCGTGACAGAAGTCTCATAAAATAATTCTCTTGAAGCTGAAATAAGTACTGGTGGCATGGTCTATACTGCCGCATGAGCCAGGTGCCAAGTTTCTGCCACCTTGCAATTGCTACTGGGTCTTGCCTTGTTTCCTACTCTTACAATCACATATGATTACACTATTGATTGTTGCAATCAAGCTAATTTGGGTCTGATATGGCTTATTGCATGCAAATCAACCCCATTCTACCCCATTTTAAAAAATTTGTCAAGAAAAATGATTCCATAAAATATTCTTGAATTATTTCTTGCTTAGGGAAATCGCCTTGCCACCTTTATAAGTAGAGGCATGCACCCTCCCAGAACATTCTCTCTAGATAACACACACCACCTAGCAAAACTATACTCTTTTTTCCTCTCAACCATCTCTAGGATACTAACAAAACTCTAGTAAAATTCTACCTCTGCCCTCATACAAAATCCTTTTTAAGACTTGGTAGTAACAAAACTCTACCAAAATTTTCACCCAAAAACATTTGCAAGCGGATAACTATTTTGAAAAGGATTGGCCTCTTCCTATCCTGACCTACTTGAGAGGAAGCGAATCAAGGAATCATTGGTTTGTCACTCTACTTGAATAGAGGTAGGTCCTAACGGCCATAAACTAAAGAGAATGATCCTATTTATTGCTTTCTTTAATTTTGTAATAGCAAAGATGTTCTTGTTTATCCCACGAAGATCATATACTTTGTGCTTTTATCCTCGTACATAAAAAAATATGTTCATAATAAAGCAACTACCTAAATTTACTACTTTTTGTGCATTTCACTTGTTTTTTGCAGTGGCTAAACCTAATTTATAATTACTTTTACTTAATTCAGTTTAACTAAAGTTGAGTGCATGCATTGCAATTTAATGTATGGAGTTCATATGTTTTAGAGAATGAGAGTGGCATCAATGGCCTCATATTTTAATTTCATGATGTGGCCAATCAATTATTTATAATTAAAGTAAACAATAATGTAATAGTAAGAATTTAATGGGAATGTGCATAGAATCACTAGGTTCAGTCTATAAAATACCTATTTAAATTTTATTATTTAGGTTAGAATAATTCAAATAATTAAGTAAATGAATAGGTTATTACGTCACTCAACTAATTAGTTAATTGGTTAATTATAAGAAAAGACTTTGATTTCAAAAAAAAAAGAAAAAAAGGAAAAAGAAGGTAAAGGAATAAGGAACCCAAATCTTTAAAAAGGGGAAAAAATAATAAAAATGAAAACAAAATTAGCTTTTACTTGAATGAACAAAAAACCCAAACTAAAATATCCCCAAACACCACATTCTCTCCCCCCTCCCTCCCCTACCTAGCCCTTGCCCTTGCTTGGGGCCCCTGCCAGGCCACTCCACCACCAGCAACTGGTGTTCGTCGCTACTTGTGCTCGCTGGGTGCTGATCCGGCTCCACAATCATCTCTCAACCTCTTCTGTTTGGCTTCCATCTAGTTTTGAAGGTAAAATCCGAAATTCCATCACTCTCTTTCAACAGTTTTTGATTCATGTTCTTAAATTGATGAAATTAATGAATTTATTTGGGCTTAGATGAATACTTAAAGATGATTGGAGAATTGATTTTGGTTTCTTGAGATGGTTGGATTAAATTGAGGATGTGTTGTGGGTGACATGAAATTGAGGTTGTGTTGTGGGCGATGTTGATTTGATGATTATGCTATGAATTAAACCTTATGTGCAACATAGTATGGATTTCCTAGTTGAATATTTGGGTTAGAAGATTGAAAATGGGTACAAAATTTGAATTTTCAGATTTTGCACAAATTTGACCACGTTTTTTAATTTTTGAGAATTATTAGGTTGTCAATTTCTTGAAAATGTTCATGAATTGTGGATATGTATTTTATGAGTTATGAACTTTCGATTGAAACAACCTGCTTATTAGTACATAATTTCATCCATTATTTTAATTTCTGTGAAGGATGTGCTTAGACAGAAATCTTGAAAAGTTTACTATAGATTACTAGCAATATTTGACAATTTTTTGTGACATTTCATGAATTTCATATATGTGTTTTATGAACTATGAATTTTGAATAGAACTGTTATTTGTAGGGAAGGCTGGAATTGGTGGTTGAAGTTGCATTTTCATACTAGAAGTGGGTGAGCTATTGGAGTTAAAACTTACAGATGTTTTCCATTATATTTGTTTTAATGGAGCAATAGTTGAGGTGTCTCGTCATTCTCTTGGGAAAATTTGGTGGTGTTGTATTTTAGAATTGACCATAGATAAGCATAAAAAAGTCAAAAATGCAAACACTAGCTTGATGGCGATAAAGGAGGAAATTCGAAAAGTTTAGAATTTTAGTTTAATTGTGTGTATTTGGGTTTATGATCAAGTGTTAAATTGGGCTGACTTTTCTTTTCTAGTAAATAGATTGTGTGTTAGTGAGGATTAAGAAAGTGCTTTCTTGTTTGCTTTTGTGCTCAACTAGAGGAAATGAAATATCAAGGTTTAGATTAGTGCTAATGATTGGAGCTAACTTATTAAAGATAGTAACTATTGGTTTGATTAAAAGTTTTAGTGGGCTGAAAGTGAAGCATTGATTATGGTGTAAAAGTAAGTCAGTCAAAAATAGTACTATACTTGGGTTATAAAGTGAATATCTTGCTAATCCAAAAATTTGGTAATGGGAGAGCCACATTGAAATAAGAGAAACCCATAATTTGTACCACTTAACTGTGCACCTTTTTCAGTAACAAATTACTAAGTTTCATGGGGTGGAGATTGAAATAATTGTAACGAGAATGGTTAATATAATTAATTAAATAATGATTCAATTTTAAATAGCAAAAACATTGCCAAGTGTATAATGCTCAATTACCGAGATCAAGATAATGAAAATTACATAACATTACTAATCAAGTGGACCCAGGTGCATTTGAAAGCTATAATAACCAAGTCGAATTCATAGTTAGTATTCGGTAGGAGTGAAAAACATTTTAAAATCAGGTATGTTTGCTGCCTGTACCCCTAAAAAATTCACATATCATTATAAATACAAAAATCTCGTAGTACATAAGTATATAATGAATCATTTTCAAGTATCGTTTTACCATATAATTAAGTGGACCCACTAGTTATTAACTATCATGGCTTATGCCCATCGATTCACCTGCATGGCTTCAGCTCAGATTTCTCGATTAGTCTGAGAGGTGTGCACATATTCAATGATCGCATTGTACATATGAGCTCATCAATTTGGATTTTACTTTCTGATAACAACTAGCAATAGTTTTAATATAATTCTGCCTCCTCCTCATTACGGACTAAAATGAATGGAAATGCACACGCTTACTGAAAAATGATTTTCTATCTTTGCAATGTAGGAGTAAATATATTGAGTTTTGGCTCATTACTCGAATTTTTGTTTTGTTTTGTGCTTTTAGGTAAATAAATTGTGAGGTCCTCACCTGACAACACCAAAGAGGCAAGGAGATAACTAACGAAGTCTAAACAAGCTCACAGTGACATTTCATATACTGAAGGGTCATCGGAATGCAAGGTTTGAGGGTTGTTGGGCATTCGTTTGTGTTTGGAGATTGTGTAAATTGTGCCCCATTGGTTTTCATATAAGCTAAAATGTGTTAGAATATTTATGTTAAGTAAACTAATTAAGTCTTATTCTTCATAGGATGATGGTAATGTCATAGCTTATTCTTCCACGATGTTAGCTACTAAAGTTAAGATAATTAAGGTTAATCAGGTGATTACAAGATGGGGCATTGCAGTTAAAGTATCAGAAATTAGGTTTAAGGGCCACTATAAGTATAGGATGTTTTTAGATTGTGTTGGACTAGTGAAATGCGAGGTTGATTATAGGTTCATGGGCATGGGTACAGAATGAGGATAGTTTAGTTAACATTTGCCTTCCCTCAGCCCTTGGCATTTATGTCAACGACCTAGTTAGGTATTACTGCGGACTCCATCACTAACAACGTCGAGTAAGGAAGCATTCATTTGACTCTCTATTGACGTGCGTATTTGGGGGAAACTTACCAATCTCATAGCAACATTTTTGTGAAGTTTGGGTTAGCCATTTGATTTATGAGGACGACTATAATTAAAAATTGTATTAAGGTGTTAACATTTGCGTGTGATGACGTTTAGGACATGACTTAAGGGTGCCACTTATAAATTTTTATGTGATTTATGTGGTACCAAATTATGTCGAACCTCGTATGCAAGGCAAATGCATTTGTTACAATACTCTTATTTTGATCAATATAAAACAGATATTGCAATACTATTATAAGGGCGAACCACCCTATCGTTGGTGATTTGCAATAATAATTTACTCTAGCAGATAATACATCATTGTAATAGCTTATGGTGTGTTACTTGGTATTATATGCGTTATATGTGACATGACCAGGTCAACACGCAAAGGAAGTGTTATGATTATTTAATTTTAAGATTATGTGAACTTATACAGGTTACCATAGGCTAGGCATATATACAAGTCATTGTACTGTGAAGCATGTTTTATGGTTGTATCGTTGCTATACATTTAGATGTGGATTATCAATTAACAATGCAACCTTGGGCCACTAGTTAGGGTTACATAACAAGACATACCCCAATCGAGGGGCTATCAACTTGATGAACATTAGGGCAAAAAACTCCATAGAGGTGCAAGATTACATGAGGCAGTTGAGGCTTTAATGTGTCCAGATTTACTATTAGGTTAAAACAAACATTAGGGATGTATGAAAATTACTAAAGGTGTACCTGAGAGTCAAGAACATTCATAAGAAATTATAAGGAAATAGTATAAATCATTTCTTACCCAATTTGGGGAAGTAGGTATGCCTGCTTTTGGATTGAGATACGCTCATTCGATTATGCAAAATAAATTAGGTGGAGAAGATAGCATACGAGGTGGTTGGATAAGCACACTCCTTTGGGCTTAAGAAGGATTAGACAAGGAAAAAAAAGAAAGAGAAAGTGAAAAAGGAGGGCGTAAATAAGGAATGCGTACCATTCATTATTCTATCAAAACTAGTTGACTTTAAATTATGATGATCATAAGAGCAGAATGATGTTACATAGAGGGGTAATCATGAGGGATAAATTGAGAAAAGCATATGAGAAAAAATAATTAAAAAAAGAAAGGATACATAGATGTAGGACTCGTTAAAGAAACAAGAGCAGTGGTTAGAACTTGAAGCATACCCACCTTACGGGGAACGACTATTTACATAGGTGAAATTTTGGAAAAATGCTTGGTGATGAGCTATATATGTATATATGTTCTTTACTTTTGTATACCATAAATTCTACATGTCATAATTTATATTCCAACTAACAAGTGGACAAGATTTGTGACTATAATTTGGGTAGACAAATAATGCATGAAATTGTACGATACAAGTATAATAGTCCTATGGGTTGAACTTGGACCCTCAATATGCATGCTTTGTAACTTATGCTGGTAGGCAATTGGGAGTCGTGAGTCTAGTATATGTCACATGGATTCTATAGGTTTATTATGAATGACTTATAGGATTAAGATGTCATATTGTAGATGCCATAAAATGGCATCTTATTTTAATGAGTCGATGACAAAAATAATCGCCTAATTTGAATACTTAAGGGCCTAGCAGAATGATAGCTCGAAAAAACAAATATAAAGAAAAGAGAGATAGGCCAAAGCCATAGGAGGAGCCGGTCTCTGTATGAACCTGGTCGAGTTCTCCATGATGAGAACCCACCCAGGTTCCGCTTTCTCCCTTTTGCTGAGACCTGGTCTTATTTGGCTAAGTCAGATAGACCCCCACTAAAACTGAATTTCCATCCCTAATTAAATTAACTAATTAGAGTTCTAGTCTACCAAGACTATTTGTTTTCTATTAAGCTAAATCGAAATAGGATTAGGTCTCCTTTCCTAGGCTTATTCATGTAGCCTCCTAAACAGCTATAAAAGAGGAGCTTGACCTATGGTTGAGGATGATGAAAAATCACTAGAGTGACACAAAGTAAGAGAAAAAAAGAGAGACTTAGAATCCCTTTTTTAAAAGTGAGAGTCAGTGTTAGGAGAGTGAAATCACACATTAATTTCATAAAGCGTCTTTTGCTGGGTTCCTAGAAGATTCAGGTAGGGTTATCCTGAAGGCGTGTTTGGTAACCTTCGCTCCCTTTTCCTTACTCTTTTTCATGGAGTTTGTTAGATTGTAGTTTAGAAAAGATGTAATTTTTTAGTTAGTTTCATCCTTACCCGCTATAATAATTTGAACATTTTCTCTTTTGCTTACTGTTAGATACATTGTATTTTGATTATACGAATGATTCTACTTTGTTACACGAATGTAATTTAGCATTATCAAGTCTTAATTTCTTATCTTGATTAGTAGTGATCACCAGTAATGATGGGCGGTGATGGGATGCTTCTCATCACATCACCGTACCATCGCCCCTGAATCTAGAACCTCAGTTCAAGGCTAAGGAGACAGAATGGTCCCCACACTTGATATTGCTTGGGGCCTTTTCTAAAACCTTTTTGAAGTAGCATTAATTTGTCTCTTGGGTGGCTTTATAGATTTTGATTTGCTTTAAAGGTGCGATCGTTTGTAAGTTTTCCTAAAACTCATAAGTGACTCTATTAGGTAGAAGGATCAATGCCTCTTTTTTCCTCGTTGTTTCATCTGGTATTTGATTCTACAATGATCATAAGAAAACAGACTCAGACCCTGACAGTGGAATTTTCATGAACTGGAATCAAGATTTGGGTCTGGCCTAGGAACCCAAGATTTGATCTGCACCCATATTCTAGGCCAGACTGATGAAGTTATTGGAGCCCAACACAGGAAGATTGGACTTGACCTTGGCCACGGGACTTGGCCGGGTTCCTAGGCCAAGTTCAAGGTTCAATTCCTTATGAGTTAGTGAGCCAATTCTGCCTACTGTGTAATAAAATAAAAAACTAAATAGGTTTCTAGAAAATTATAAAGTATCTAGCACACAAGTCTTACCATTCATAGGGGATCGCACTCTGAGGGAGGTGGATCCTTACAGTGGCGACTCTACTCAGGATATTTTTTGAAGAGGGTGAGATTTTTACTTCAATACAGGAAATTATCTTCATTGTACTTGCATTAGGCATGCTTGTATTATAAGGCGTTGCCTATCGGGGATCAACAACATCTCTAGGAGGAACCCTTATTCTACCCCTTGGGAAATTGTTTGGTCACTCAATGGGTCTATTTAGACTTTCAACTAAGCAGGCAGTTGCTTCGCTCATTCACGACATACTTTTCTAGTCCATATGACTCGTGAAAGTAACCAAAACATACATCTCATGGATTGCGTACGAAGCATTTGATTCATGAGAGGCCTGTTCTAAACTTGGCCTGAACCCTTGTAACATAGAACTCTTTTTTTTAGGTTAGAACTCATGTGTATGATTTAGAATACAACATGTTATTATATGATTGAACCCCTTTAGCCTAAAGGACTATGCATTGATACCATGAGTCTTAGAAGAACCCAAATTAAGAAAATTGAGTATAGGAATTAGATTAGGAATCAAAGAAGCTTCTGGGCCAATTAAGTCTTAAAAGGACTCTTGATCCAAAATCTGAGCAGGTTCTAGTTCTAGTTTAGAGTACTAGTTTGGTCAAAAAAGAGGACATCTCGACTGGGATTCTAAAAGACAAAGGTGAGGCATATTATGTATGGAAATAGAATAGAGTCTAGTTTAAGCTGAGTAGAACCCAATCGGGATCCATCAGTGTTCAACAGTAGAGTAAGTTAGTCTACATGCAGAGTGAAAATAAAAGGGTTAAATTTTGGGCCTGGTCAGAACCCGACTGGAATCCAATTAGAAAGTCAGGTCAAGTCTCTATCCTTTTATGGTCTGCATTCATGCCATGATGCTGTATTCTAGGCTCTCAGTATTAGAGTTCATGAGCAGCATGGTTCATGCAAGGCCTTTATCAAAAAAATCCATATGAGCTAGTCCCTAACACTTTACGTCGTCAATCAGGACAAGGAAGGAAAAAAAGGTGTACAAGCGATGTCAACAGACCGAAAGACTTCTATCACGAGAGGAATCTGAGGAAACTCTATCCACGTGGTCAAGGATAAAGTCTAAGTCNNNNAGGACACCAATTCTAATGGCCAAAAATAGTAGCAACAGTTCAAATGTTAAAGATGCTAGCAAAGATGGAGGCTAGGATAGAAGACAGCGACAAGAGGACAGAGACAATGGCCGCTAGACTCCAAGACCGTAGCAGAGAACCTCATGGGAAAGAAGTTGATGATGAAGAAGTGGAGGGAGATAAGAGGAAAACGTAGAAGCAATGAAAAAATGAGAAGAGGAGGAAAAAACCGGTCCACTTATAGATTCGCAGGTGGATTGTAAAGAACAGTTACTAAAAGAATCTTGTATGTTTAATAATCTTTTTATGATTATGCAAGATTCACTACCATCTTAAAAGGCAAATTGTCTCCTAAGTTCACTATGCAAACATAAAATTTCATAGAACTCAAAACCCTAATCATCATGTGAGGAACTTCATGAGTGCCATGACTTTGGAAGGAATTGACAAGGACATCTTTCACCTTATATTTCATTAGACTTTTGATGGATATCATGACGTTGTACAATGCTACAGGCCCACAAAAGGTCATGAGTTAGAAAGATCTACGTAAAGAGTTCTTAAGTTAGTATTTATACAATACTAACTTCCCAATCACCAAGAGACCTAAAGCTCATTAAGCCAGAGGAAAAAGAAGGTTTCTCTAACTATCTTACTAGATCGAGGGAAAATACCACTTATATGGTGGACCGATGCTCATAAACCGACTAGGTAAGGCTATTTATGAGGAGCTTACAGCCTACACATAGGTAGCAACTACAGTTTACTCCCTTTGAGAACTTCTCCATGCTGAGAAATGCAGGTTGCCAGTAGTGGAGGTGCTGGCTAGGGAAATAGCTGTTATAAGTAGGTTGGAAAAGTAACTTTAGAATAAAGAAAAGAAAACTAGCAGTTCATTTTGTAAAGAAGTGCATATGATAAATTGCTACACGAAGTATAAACCCGTAGGAACTACTTATGCCCGAGCCTTAGAGTGGCTACTAGCTAAGGGAAAGATTGATCTCCCTGAAATTATACTAAAGGCTGAAATAATAAGGCAGAGAAGATCCGACCAAATACTATAAGTATCATCGAGCTCAAGGACATGACATTGAGAATTGCTAGACCTTCAAGAAAAGTCCAGAACGAATGTTCAAGTTAGGATAACTACCTTTACCTAAGGCTGCTTAGAAGCCTAATAATAATAAAAATTCATTTGGGGATCATGATAGTATCTTTATCATCAGCAACAATCTTAGGGAAGACTAGGACCATTTAGGTTACATACAAAGTAGTAGTGAACTAAAGCCCAAGGCCTACCACCTTGCATAGTAGTCTGAAGTCTGTGGCATATGAGAAAGTGATGAAGGAGATGCTTGTGAAGCTCAAGAAGGATTTTGACCTGATGAAGGGAGCGATGAAGACTTCTAGGGAGAAGACGACAAGAATGAGCCTCTAGTGAAAGGAGATGAAGACAAGGTCCTATATCTCATAAAAACTAGGCGATATCAAGCTAAAATGGTGCACAGGAAGCCATAGAAAAAGACAGCCATAGAAAAAGAAAAGGTATAAAGATTAAAGAAAACGAACCTATGCTAAAACAACTGAAGAAAGTTAAACCCGATGTAACCATCTGACATCTTATTGTGGCTTCACAAAAGCACATGCAACTTTTAATTGATGAGCTAAATAAGATAGACTTGTCACCTGACGCCACACCCAAGAAAATGATAGCCTCGATTACCACTAGAAGGGGCATTGTAACCTTTAACAGTGAGGATCTTTCACCAGGAGGCACGTCACACAATAATGCTTTGTATTTAACTATGACTTGTCTTTAGCAACATGTGCCCTTTAGTTGGTGGTAACGGGTCAGCTGTAAATGTTTGCCCATAGAGGATTAGAAAGAGGTTGGGAGTTAAGAAGATTAAGCTCTTAGCCCCTTCAACACATCTTTGAGCATATGATAGTTGAAGCAGTTCATCAGAGGCACTATTCTCCTTCCACTTGCCCCATTGAGAGGAATACATAATTTGAGGTCTTGGACATTTCAGCCACTTTGAGTATGCTCTTAGAGACCCATGTCTCCAGGAACATTAGGCAGTCCCCTCTGCGCTGCATTAGAAGGTAAAAATACTGATAAAAGGAGAAGTCATCACTATTAAGGGCGACAGCCTATGTGCAACTATTACCAACAAAGAGCTAGTGTTGGAAGTAGAGCATAGCTGAACTGATGAAGAACTCTACAATTTTAAAATGATAGCAGCCCTGGAAAAGGATCGATCTCACTTGGACTTTGATCCTTACTTAAGCATAAATGTGAACGCCATCCTCAAAAGATGGGGATATTTTTTAGGATTAGCATTGGGTCTAAGAGCACAAGGTTAGACCACCTTTCCCTTTACCTAATAAGAAAATTATAAATTTGGGATGGGGTACCAACCCAATCCTAAACAAATAGTTGAGGCCCAATGAAAATAGAAAGTGCGAAAGATGGCAACCAAAAAAGGATACTAGAAGGACTACAATATAAAGTCATATCCGCGCACTCTTAAAGGGAAATTCCTCTGCCAAAAGATAATTTTCCTTTTCTTGATTTCCTTGAACCCCATTATATGAAAGAAAAAGGAATCTGGGTTCCACGATTAAAAATATTCAGCGATTGCCAGCCGCTAGAACAGAAGGCACTTGCCTTGAAAGGCAAAGGCCAATCCGAACAAGATGGGATTAATCAAGCTGACAACAATGTCTTCGATATGCTGTTTCGGAAGAGTGCAGGAAAAGGAAAGACCCTGCTACTATCTTATCTCTTACAATGGCTAACCCATATTTCAACCCCACTAAATTCATCACCAAGGCCAGCACGAAGAGCTACACAGAAGTGACTTAGAAGACCGAGGAGGAAGGAAAAATATTCACTATAGCTTTGTAAAAGTCTAGTATGGGGGTAGGGTAGAGTCTAAGAGTTAGTCTTTTGTGTTTCCCAATTTTGTATTAGGTGTACTAATTTTCGATTTCTATAAGATAAACTCTTTTGCTCACGCTTTGTCTCATTCCTCTCCTTTTAAATGCTTTGCCTCTAATAATAATGGAAATAAACAAACAATCCTAAAAGATTTAACAGAAGCAGTGGAAGATCATGAAAATTGAACTTCTGTAATAGAGGATACAATAATAATTAACTTGGGGGCCACTGAAGAAATCCAAGAAATTAAAATACGAAAATCCTTGATTCCTGAGGAGTGACAAGAATTCATTTCACACCTAAGGGAATTTAGAGATGTATACACTTGGTCTTATAAAAGGATATGCTAAGCATAGATCGCAATATTAATGAACATAGGATTCCTCTCTACCTGGAAGCCAAACCGGTAAAGTAGAAACTCCACAAAATGAAGTCCAAATGGGCTTTGAAGACAGAGGAAGAGCTCTAAAAACAGTTGGATGCTGGCTTCAGCACGGTTACATAGTGACCTCAATGGGTGGCTAACGTAAGTGGACTCCCTAGGATTGGAGAGGACAAATATGGCTAGATTTTAAAGATCTTAATAAGGCAACTCCAAAGGATGACTTTCCTTTGCCCCATACAGACGTTCTAGTTGGAAATACCACTGGATGTGCTATCCTATCATTTATGAATAGGCATTCTAGATACAATAAGATAAAAATGGTTGAGGATGATATGGAAAAGACTATCATCATTACACATTAGGGAACTTACTGCTACATTGTGATGCCCCTTTGGATTAAAAAATATCGGGGTAACATACCAAAGGACTGCTAATACCTTGTTAAATAACCTGATGCACAAGGAACTAGAAATATATGTGGATGGCATGATTATATAATCCAAGGAAAGAGCAGACCATGTTCCCACTCTTCGCAAATTCTTTATGAGATTAAGGAAGTATAACCTGTATCTAAACCCACAAAAATGTGCGTTTGGGGTCACCTTTGGACAGTTGTTGGGATACATGGTCAGTCTAAGAGGAAATCAAGGTTGACCCTTTAAAAATCAAAACCATGTCTTCCTTCAAAGGCAAAGACCAAATTGACACAAGATTGGATTAATTAAGCCGACAACAATGTCTTCGCTACGCGGATCGGGCAAGAGTATAAGAAGAGGGAAGACCCTACAGCTATCTTATCTCTCGCCATGGCTAGCCCAGGTTTCAACCTTGTTGAATTCATCACCGAAGCCAGCACGAAGAGCTACACATAAGTGACTTGGAAGGATGAGGAGGACAGAAAAATATTCACTATAGCTTTAGAAGAGTCTAGCATGGGGTTTGGGGTAGAGTCTAAGAGTCAATCTTAGATTTTTCTAATTTTGCATTAGATGTACTCATTTCTAATTTTAATAAGATCAACTCTTTCGCTTATGACTGGTCTTGTTCCTCTTCTTTTAAATGGTTTGCCTATTGTGATGAAAATAAAGAAATGATCCCAAAAGATTTAATTGAAGTAGTGAAAGATCACGAAAACCGAACTTCTGTAATAGTGGATACAGTAATAATTAACTTGGGGACAACTGAAGAACCTTGAGAAATTAAGATGGAAAAATTCTTAATTCATGTGGAGCAAGAATAATTCATTTCACCCCTAAGGGTATTCATTGATGTGTTCACTTGATCTTACAAAGATATGACGGGTATAAATAACCACGTTGCTAAACAAAAGATTCCTCTTTATCCAGATGCCAAGCCATAAAGTAAAAAGCTTTGTAGAAGGACGTCCAAATAGGCTTTGAAGATAAAGGAAGAGCCCCAAAAACAATTAGGTGTTGGCTTTATCAGGGTTGTACAGTACCCTCAATGGGTGGCTAACATAGTCCCAGTAGCTAAGAAGGATGGAAGGATACGAATATGCATTAATTTTAGAGATCTCAATAAGCTAAGTCTAAATGATGATTTTCCTTTGCCTCATATAGGCGTTCTAGTTGATAATACCGCTAGACATGATCTCCTATCAATTATAGATGGTTATGTTGGATCCAATCAGATAAAAATGGCTGAGGAAGGCATAGAAAAGACTACTTTCACTACCCTTAGGGAACCTACTACTACACCGTGATGCCTATTCGGATTGAAAAATGTCTGGCAAATATACCAAAAGATCGCCACTACCTTATTACATGATCTGGTGCACAAGGAAGTAAAAGTATATGTAGGATGACATGATTATAAAATCCAAGGAAAAAGCAGATCATATCTTGACTGTTCATAAATTCTTTATGAGATTAAGGAAGTATAACA